>QANT01001721.1:0-60577 GCA_003254885.1 Purshia tridentata | reverse complement strand
CACCCTTCCTCAGCCCACCCCTACCCTTCCTATTCCCGGGGCTCCCGTACTTCCCTTTCCGGCACCCCCGGGCTTTCGCATTCCCAAGATACCCCCCGGCGTCACTACTGCTGCTTGCTACGGTGTTTGTATGACCATGTGCAACATGCCAATGCCCCAAACCCTAAATCATTGTCCTTCCCGATGTGCTTACAATTCCATTACTCACCATTCAGGTATGTACATCCATATAATTTCACCATTTAAATTAATTAAGCCTACTCTCTCTAATTAACTCAAGTGCATGTGTTAATACGATAACAAGTACGTACGTACGTACAGATATAAACAAGTTTATTTAATTTAGGGTAAGCTTAGCAGCTAGGTACTTAATTTTTAATTTCCTCAATCATCAAGCTAGTTAATTGTTGTGTTATGTATGAATAGTTAATACCGAAGATGCTGATGAAGTAAACAAGCATATTGATTCGTGCCGCAACAAGTGCCAGAAGAATTCTGAAGCGTTCGAGAGTACTGACTTGGACATTGAGAAAGATTATTAATTAGCTAGATTCAAATTACAAAAAATAGCAGTTGTGGCTTGATTAATATGGATCATGTAATAATCATTTTGGTCACGTAGATTGTTACCACCAATAATTCTCTACGTGCTCCATATGAGCCTCTTATGATATATCATATATTCATATATATAAATTATTTAAATATATTCTTGTGCGCGCTGCTTCTTCTATATGGTCCGTGCGCACTCTCTTTTTTCTTTCATTTGTCATTCACAGTTCACAAATGACTTAATATAATCCATCTCATATCGATCAGTATCAAAATGTCTATATATTTTGATAAAATAATTAGGTATTTATATATATGCTTGAGGAATTTTGTGGGTATATTCGTGCCCTTAATCACTTTTAGTGTCATGCATATTTTTTATCACTTAGTTACTACCTACTAAGTTTTTATTTTTATTTTTAAGTGAATTCAATATTACAAAGAAAAAGGAAGTTTATATAGATAGCTACTCTTAAAGTCTTAAGTACTTTTATAAACAATTTTTATGAACTCTAATTTAACTCCAAGACAATCATACCACTACGAATTCTGTTTCGTAGACCAACAGAAAGTTGGTGCAAGAAAAAAAAAATCCGCTTCATAAATGATTTTTGGCCCTCTACTAATTATTTGCTTATAGTACCAAAACTAAAAAAGAAGTGTTTTTTATTGTTATAATAAAATTAGAAAAACCATTTAGCATTTAATTTGAATTTTCACACATAAAAACTACCTTCTGATGCCATCATACCAGTTGAAAAAAAAAACAGAAAAAACAAAAAATACCATCATATACCAAACAACAATATATATTACAAATTAAGATAACCAATAATGGCAACAAGTTACCAGATCAAAACAGGTTTCAAAAGAGAAGACACAATCTCAATTGATGGAGAGATTAAATTCAGAGAGTTAATTGGGGAAAACCCAATTAAGATCCCAAAATGTCACTCTTAAAAGACTAGCTTGGAGAAAATTAATCCAAATATATTGTTGGCCGGTTTTCTTGTATATATAAACCCTTGAATTTGTTGCATACCTATATATATATATATACACTCTTTGTTTGCCTGGCTTCACCTGTGTGCCTGCCGCGCGTACATGCAATTACATGAGGTGTAGTATGCAAGCCGAAGAGAACAACACACGAACCAACGAAAGCTGTTCTGCCATGTTTGGAACTGGAGCTGTTTCTGCCAAACTGAGCAGCTAGTACTAGCTAGTAGTACTGGTGTTTTAGATTGAGAGATTTTATTAATTAATAGATCGAGACTCACCTTATATATTAATATATGCCAATAATGTATATATACCTGTGGCCTAAGTTTGAAGGAAAACTTAATATTGTAAGTAAGAGTTTCCCACTACCATTGAAAATGGAAAGATCTCTAGTACTAGTAGTGACTATAATGAAAAAATGACAAAGAATTTGACTTTTTTTCCTCTATATGGGGTACTGCACGCAAGGATTGGATGATGCTAGTCAACTACCAAATGAATTTGCGTAGCTGGTGGGTTCTCCTTTTTATTTCCAGCACCACTTTCATATATTAAACTATGGGTATCACCAACCTCACTCATTTTATTGTGGTAGTTTTTCAAATTTAATTTATGGCTGTAGATTTTTATTTATTTAAACATGATGATCAGCTCATTTTGGAATCTCATTAAGTTTTAATCTATAAGTAAGATATATACTAATTAATATATATGTATGATGTATACAATTGTCTTTAGAGTTGGTCCAAATGGGAAGACAAAAGATAAAAATAAAAATACTGATATTTACACTCACATATCATTTAGTATAAGAAACTGATGAAGAGATGTGAACGATGAACAACTGATTCAATTTTAAAAGTACATATATGATATATATTTTAGTAGGAGTACTACTAGACTTCTTACATGCACTAAAGAGCACGTTCACATAAAAGCACAAGTGTCTATTTCATTTATATTTTTATAATGTCTTCTTATCCATTTGCTATAATGATGTCGTTGTTTATTTCCTACACCTAGTCAGATCGATGTATTTTTATATCCTTGTATTTAACATTGTAAACATGGGGATAAAAAATTTGAACTTTGAAATTGTAAATTAATAGAGACATATGTTATAATACATGGTCGACCATTAATAGGGTACCTTTTTTTTTATGTTTAGATTATAATATTACAGTATTCAAATACAAATTTACTTAATATCAATAGTTCAAATTGCATTGCAACGTTTCCCAAGAGTACTAATAAACCAGTAACTTAATTGGTTTCCAAATAATATAGTTCATGTTACTAATTATGCAAGTGGAGGTGACAGCATATACGTACAGTATACCCATAAAAATTCAACTTGAAGTTCATTCCCATGGGGCATACGCAACTTGAGGCGCTTCCCACTTCAAATATTATCCTTCTCTGTCGGTCAAGTTGTAATGAAGATGTCATGAAGCCTATACCCCATGTATTTTGTACGTATCCCTTTTTGCTTGAGAACTAATACTTCCTATTATTAACTTCATATGATCGAAGTGAATGTTTAATTAATTCTACAGTAATGTGTTTGCATATTACTTTCTAAACTTACTTCAACAAAAAGAGACTTAATGATAATCTACTAAACCAAATAATAGTTGTCTGTTATTATTGTATGTACGGAAATAACACTAATTAAGATGAGAATGACCACATTATTAGTTCATAATTAGTTGGAGGAGATTAATTAATTACGTAAATACTTATGTTGTTACACAATTTGAATTGGTGGTGGGTTAGAAAAACACATAATGAACAAGAGATGTATAATAGTTCACCACGATTCATATAATCTAGCTACATCCACTTGGTCTTTGAGTTTTCTTTATGAATAAATGTGTTACATTATACAAAAGGAGCATGAGAGCTCTACAAAAAAAATGAGAGCTAGGTCTAAAGATGGAATAGTGGAAATATGAGGGAGAGATCCTTTTCTATGTGGATAAAGGTCTTGATTTATAGATGATAGAGTCATTTTCCTTACAATTGCCCAAATATGGGACTCTTACACAAATAAGGCCCAATTGAAGTCCAATATAATATAAAGACCCTATACAACATGGAGGCTCAAATACAATATAGAGGCCCAAATATAAACTCTCAATGGTCTCGACCTTACGCCGGTGGGTATTCGCATCTTTGTCCGGAGTAGTTCTATTCGGTGCACATACATGTATCAACAACCTACATTAGAGTCAATTACGTGCATGCATGAGCTCATGATAAAAAGCCTTGATTTACGGGAATGACTGAAGGACGCATAAAGGTATGTGCTACTTAAGCTTGTTAATGTTTTTGTTTTCGCCTTTGATTGATATTTGCATGAGCTGGGGCCTGGCCTGGGAGCTGTTATTAACTATTAATTAGTTAATTAGAATCATGCATATATATTAATTATGGTTGACAATCCGGCCCTTAATTCAAATCAAGGATCTCTGCATGCCATCACGAATTGCAATATTAGTGTTAATTAACAGCTATATAATATATATGTCAATAATCTACAGCATTAAATATATATATCCCTTTGATTATGTAGCTGTGGAAGGTAACTAGCTAGCTATAGGCTATATCTATAACACTGTTACACTGACAGATCGATAATTGATCAACATGTACATATATTATATAATCATGATTATCAGACCCTCAACTGAAGGAAATTAACTCATCCATTTATGCCTTATTCCCTGCATCAATTCACGTATATATATATATCATTTAGTCTGTATTAATAATTGAGATCCACAACACAAGGAATTGACGTACAGATCCATCAATCTTGGTACTTAACCGTTTAAACTCGAATCTATGCTCTGCTATGCATAGAGCTGATCAGTCATATAGTATAATATGATGAGACCGAGTACGTTATGTATATATACATATATATATATATAGTAACTTTTAAAGAATCAATCAACACTGAAAACTAGTACCATGATTACAATTACTATCTAAATTTATGGCTTTCCTTAGTGAAAACAAGATTAATGCTCTCACTCTTACTCTCATGCAAGACATGCGCTTGGAATTCCAAATTCCCAATCCTATAAATAGGGGCAATGTGTACTTACAAAACCAAACCACACAGCATTTCTATTGCCAAAGGCATTGAGAATCAGAGACAGTGAGAGTTCATATATATATATAGCCTGATCAGTCAGAAAGTGAGACTGTGAGTGATTAATTAGAGCCATGGAAATGAGGGGAATTCGTAAGTTTATGAGACTAGTTGTGGTGATGGTGTTGTTGATGGTTGGCCTAGTAATGGGTCAGTCTTTTCTTATTCCACCTTCCTTCCAAAACCCTGTAATTACCACCCCACCTTTCCAAAACCCTGTTATTACCACCCCACCTTTCCAAAACCCTGTTATCCCACCTAATGATCCAAAAAATCCAATCCAAAACCCTGTTGTCCCACCTAATGATCCAAACAATCCAATCCCAAACCCTGTTATCCCATCACCTAATTTCCAATTCTCACCTCCTGCTTTTCCTACTCCTTCTCTTCCTACTCCTACTCCTCCTTCACAAGATGACTGTGACACAAAATGCAATGAAAAATGCAAGGGCAAGATCTTTGGTTTTAAACATTTGTGCAAAGCAACCTGCAACTCAAAATGCGTAATTGGCCTGTCAGATAATTCTCTCTATGACTGTACACTTGGCTGCACTAAGTCCACATCCCTCAATTCTGCCTCTGCAGCTGGTATGTTTATTTGCCGTACCATAATACATATCTTAGTTTTAAATTTCTAGACATTTCAATTTTTTGGGTTTCTTTTTAATTTTTGGATAATTATCTAGCTAATTGCAGTCTTTAATTTCTTTTTCCATTTTTATATTTGACAGATGGTGCTGATAACATGAAGACTCATGTAAATTCCTGTTACAATAAGTGCGTCAAGGACTTCAACAATTAATTAGATGTTTCTATTTATGCTTAATTACTTTGTGATCTTCAATAAGAGAAATAAGAGTGCGATATGTACACCGATAACAGCGTGATTTGATTGAATAGTAGTAATGAAGGCTTTGCGACTTTTATCATATTTCATGACTTTTCTCTTATTTTATCCAATGAAGGAAAAATTCATATATTGCCTCACGTAAGATAAAATGAGACTAGCTGCTATGAAGATCAATCTTTCTTCTGATTGATTGAAATGAAAAATTGAAAGTCAATCATTGGTCTAGTAGATAGATGGCATCTAATCTCCTTTTATTGGAGTTATTGAATTCAAATTTGATAAGACTCCAATTTATTCATTAAAAAAGGTAAAAATACTCAAATACTTGGTCACTTTCTATAAGGTCCAGGAGCTCATTTGGGTTTATTTTTGGTCTGCCAAACACTATAAGGTCCAAGAACTTGGATGCATGAATGTCCAAATCGTAAAGAATTGGGTCGCATAAGAAGCCCAATTTGTTTCTCTTCCCTTTTCCTTTTCCTTTCCCTTTTTTTTTTCATTTTCTTTTTCACCACAAATTCAGAACAGGATATCCTTAGCGTTTATAATTAGAGGATGGAATAGTTAAAAGCATTAAAACCTACAAGTAATTTGGAATTTTCCATATTTATTTAGATATGATATTCCTTAGTGCCCATTTCTTTTTCATCTTGTGGGGTTAGCCATTGATGGCCTCTTTGTTTCATGTATATCCATTCATTATTGTTAGGAAAGGTGGGAACCATATATTCTCCAACTTTTTTTCATAGTTATAGAAAACTATTGTAAAAGTTCCTTGATTATCTGTCATTTTTTTTAATTTTTCCTTTATAGTTTTATTCCACCCTCTAATCCTTCTAGTACTACCTTATAAAACAGAATCAAATTGCAGTTTCTTACCCATATTCTCAAATTGAACCTTTTTTGGGACTGATTTAGCTGCATGATGTATGCATAATTGGAAATTCTAACTGCAGTTGCACGTGCATGTTGTTGATGGATGAGAATTGCACTATGAAGTTGGTTGAGTTTGAAAACCGATAAACAAAGTTTTATCTGCATTAACAGTTGATAGTCTTTTACGCGCCTAAACATCAAATTTTATACATGAATTAAACTTACAAAATTTGGATTTGTGTAAACTTGCAAAACATTTGTACACCCTGAGCAACAAAGAAGAGGTACACCTGGGTGGACTAAGGAAAAAGGAAAGACTGAAAATATTATCGTCACCAAAAAACTCAAAAGCAGAGGACCACACACCAAATTCCTTAGGAATAAGACCAGTCTCATTTTTCGCCTCAAAGTTAGGCAGCTCTCAATTGTTAGACAAAGACCCTTCAGTCCTCCCCAAACCTTCTGTGTTCCTTTTCATCCTCTCCAGACACTTCTTCTAATGCACCCCCACGTTTGATTATGACACACCCCAACATCCAAACGAACTAAACCCTACAATTAAGTCGTATTGATTGCATTCACCTTCTTACTCATCAATAAGTGTAGCCATTAAACATGGCTAGCTCTTTAAATTTTAGGATAACAAGTTAAAGGTGAAGAAGAATGCTTACATTTTTAGGGACCCAAAGGATATTGTAGAGGTGTAGGAGCATCACATCAAAGGTCGGCTGAGGACTGTTGGTTTGGGTCTGCCCTTTTTTTGGTTAAGATTTGGGTCTACCCTTTGAACCAAAAGGGTATGTGTTTCTACTTTCTCTCCACCCAAGGTCCAAAGGTCCCAAAGCCCAAAGGAACCTTGAATACAATGAATAGTGCATTTGGTAACCTCTCAAAAATGGGATAAATTTTTCAGTGTAATTCAATACATTGTGATATAATTAATTTAACGTGTCATAATATAAGTGTATATTATTAATAATATATCATATTAATATAAATATATTGTTCAATAATATCCTTACAAGTTAAATTGATTACACCATATAGTGGTATATCAAATACATCTACTAATTTTTCCTCAAATGGAGTCCAAAAAATAAAAAGTGTGAGAACCTTTACGGCCCATTATTCTTTCAATTTTCAGGAGCTTGGTTTAGATATCAAAATGACATTTAAGAGGGGTTTAGGGGCTCAAAGCATACCCCAATCTACATATAGTCAATTTCATCAAGTACGGCCATCAATACCAACTTTACTCCAATCTACACGGTCAATTTCAAGTCCATCAATATCAGCTTTACCCCCAAGGTTTCCAACCTACATGGTGGTCCTATTTTTCTTCTTTATTTATTTAATTTTTGTTTAGTTTTTTCTGCCTTAACCAGATTTCATGTCCTAGTTAATAATATGCTAGCACTGTTTACAACGTAGTTAAATGAGATGTTTATGAGTTTTGACTTTCTAACCTTGCTTGCAGTCAAACATCCAAATGACTTTTAAGGAAAGAAACCGAGGGAAACAAAACCACTCTTGTCTAAGTTGTCTCCTACTTGAGATGGACAGCTTTGTATGTAAGAATAAGGTAGACGGTTACCACAGCCTCTCACTTTTATTTCCTAAGCAAAAGTCATCGAAACTTTAAGTAGAAACAATCCCATCTTCATAATTGGCATGCTTTTATACATTTTAATTTCTGCAAGATGGCTGCAATTGGAAAGCAAGGTGTGCCAAATTAATCAAAACATGTTCTCTTTTTGGGGTCAAGTGAATATGGCATACAGATAGAGCTTAATTATTAGCAATATATGCCCAGTACCACCCCACTAACATCAAATTCACATACACAACGAAAGCAAGCATACTGTATTATTTGGCTGGCTTTTCTTTTTTCCACAAGAGTCGATAGGCATTAAATACCATTGTCACCAAAAACAAAAACCATCCATACATATTAATTGGGTTGTACCTACTAGCTAACAATTTCTTCTTTTTCTCTTTCCCTTTTGTTGCGGAGAATTACAAAGCAAAATTTCAGATAGTAATTAACACAAACAAAGAAGTCTACCACAAATTAAGTACAAACTTCAGTGGGGGATTCTGTGGATAAAAGTTCCTCAATTTCACTTCAATGCAGAGTCAAGTGGGCATCTTATCCTGCTTGCTGCTACGAACTGAAAACAAAACAAAACAAGATTAATTTATAATTAGTACAAGGAAGCAGAGCAGCCAATAATATTTTAATTAATCAAGACAAAGTTGTGTATTAAAATATATATATCTAACTTTTGGGCAAAAACTCACGACAAAGTGCAGAAAGTTCAGAGCTCTTCAGCACACGCAACCTCTTCACAGTAGACACAAACATGCTGCAGATCAAACATTGGGAACCAAATTATACACACAATTGTTAATGGCAATAGTGGTGACATGACAGTATGACACTATGAAGTTACTGTATCATAGCGACAAGCCAAATGTAAGAGAAACAACATTGTGGGAATCATTTGCATAACAAAATAACAAACAAAAACAGTAATATGACTTTTAAGATTATTAAAAAAAAAAACAAAGGCATATTGTTAAAAGAGACTAGGAATCTAATGCCTGCATAACTCAAAAAAAAATGGTGATCTGTTTGTTGTTATTGCTAGGCTCAATCATATCAGCAAGTGTTGGAATATAATAATATGAGAAGGATAGAATAATAATCTAAATTTTTCATCAGAGCCAAAGTGATGATAAGATGCTTACTGCCATGGGACATCCCCAACAAGCATCCTGTCTCCTTCATTATCTTCATATACAAGAGTATATTCCCCACTTCCATCCATTAAACCTGTGATTTCTTTCTCTTCCTCTTGCTTCTTGTTCTGGATTCCACCAGCACAGGAATCTTTTTGAGCTAAACATAAGAGCAAACGACAAGAAACAAGATGATATAAAAACAGTAAATACATCCTCAGTAATTAAATTGCACAGGGCTCATTTTCATGCTAAATTACGATGATCACCTGCAAGAAGGCCTCGGAAGAGTTCATCAACAGCAGAGGAGAGCTTTTGATAGCTGTCATAGGCATTGAGGTCCACTTTTCTTCCAATGGGGACTCCATCCATATTGATTTTCACAAACAGACCTTTTCTGCTAGTTTGATGATCACCTGGTTTGCCATTAGGAACCTTGCTTGTTGGGACTACATGTTGGGACTCAGCTACTGGTTTTGATGAGCTGTTGCTTGCAAGATTCTTCCGAAATGATCGAATTGGGGGCCAACCCACAACTGGAGCAGGAGCACTTCTGTTTATTTTGTGGGGGAGACCGCAAGAAAGAATTAGCACAAACACAATTTAAGATATACTGTATACGTAGAAAGGTGGTATTAAAAGCTCATGTATTAATTTATACAAAATACCAAGAAAAAAATATTATTAGTGTAGCAGGGTACTAAATAAATAATACCGCATTGAAAAAGTAAATAAACAAGAAAAAGTAGTTGCATAATAAATTATTATGATAAACTTTGAGTGAGAAATTATATTTCCATATTAAGAACTCAAGAATAAGGAATAGTGAAAGAAATAATATCAAGGCTTCATCATCACAAGGAGATTTGTTAAAAGAATAATACCAGAAAAGGCAGAACTTGCATGAAAATGGAAGAACATATAGCATGCTTGATAGACAACAAGAAGGTAAACTTTATTATTAACGATCAACAGAAAGTAACAAAATCTGTATCATAGTAAAATTAAAGCATGTGACAGTATTTAGACACTTGCACCAAAATGAACAAATAAGTGAAGAAATATAAATATTATCAGATCCACTAAATATAATGGAAGCATAGAAACGTGAAGCAGTTATGCATGGACCACAAAACTTGTCTAGCTCTAGCATTGTGAACCTGTGAGCGAATATCCTCTATCAAAAAAGATAAAAATACACAAGAAAAGGAGCAAAAGCTGGAGTACCTTTTCTGAGAGCTGTTGGGCACAGCTGTATTTCCAGAAGCTGGTGAAAGTGCTTTCTTTTCTGCATTCTGCAAGTCTACTGCTTTAGTGCAACAGGGCTGTGACGCTTTCTTGGGGATAACTGGCAAGCTCTGAGAGCTTGATGTGAACTGAAGAAAGGATGGGACTTTTGTCAGCTGGTACCCTGAAGAAGAAGACCATGGAGAGGACAAAACAGTCCCAGCTGGGTTCCCTGAGGAAGAAATTTTTTGGGTCTGGTGGTTTAAGCTGTGGTTAATGGAGGACATGGGGGAGAAGTACCCAAGAAAGAGAAGAGACTCATCTCTTTCTTTGTTGCTTCTGGAGGTACCTTCCAAAGACCAGTCTTCACCTGGAGGTCCAAGCCTAAGTTCCAATTTTTTCTCCTCTGAAGAGCCATGGCTTCTCTCATCCCTGTTCGCAAACCACTCTCTTTCTCTTGGAATCAAATCTAGCAGCTGAGGACATGCCTCCTCATTCCTTGTACATCCCTCCATGTCTGTGACCATATGAAAAAGCCAACCTTTTTTTTTCCCTCCTACTTTTCACTCACCACAATAAGGCAAATTGGAGAACTTCACTGGGAAATGAAAGGCGTAAAAAAGTCAGAGGCTGTGGCACAAACATAAAAATAAATAATCAACAAACTTGGACTAAGAACCATACACATGAACAAGGAAAAATGGAACAGGATCGAAGGTAGAGAAAGGTCGGGTACCTTATACAAGGATCTTCAACCAAAGCTCAAGACTTTGAAGACCAACAACCTCGTGTGCTCAGAAACTAGTAGCTCTCACACACCTTGATAACAGAAAGAGATCAAGAGGAAACAGTCAGAAAGAAATAGACAAAAAGGATCTTGAAGAAACAAGCACCAACTTTCAAAGCCTCAACCTCTAAAAATCCTTAAAACCAGTACCCCAAGGCTAAAACCCATATAACCCCATACACTATTAAGAGCCCCTATGTAAACCCCACAAGAAAAAAACAAATAGAATACTAACCCAAAAGCAAAAGGAATAGGAAGCTATAATAGGGTGGGATTGATGTCTCCGACTTTTTCTTTTAAATTTGTTGCACGCTTAGTGGGTTCTCTTCTCTATCTCTCCCCTTTCTCCGCTCCTTTTAGGACTTGGTTTATGAATAGTTGAGAGTGATTTACATAGGAGAAGAAAATGATAAAACCAGAAAGAGATTCCCTTCACCCAAAGAATCCAAAACAGGAAACAGAAATTAGAGCAAACCGCACGCAACCAGAGCCCTCTGAAAAAAACGTTAGGAAGTAAAGGGGTTGTTCAACTGAGGAAGCAAAGCGTGCTGTGCTGACCTCTCCTATAGGTACTCTCTCACTTTAATGTGTCTACCACGCTCACCAACACATATTTTTAGCCTCATTAGCACACAACCCCAAACATCCTCTCTTTATTAGGGAGTCATGTCCTTAAGAAAGAGAGAGACTTACAATGACATTCTTGCAATCAAAGTCATTAGCAACCCAAAACATGGTGCCTTTTATTAGTGTCAAAGTCACTGATTAAGTAGATGTTAATTTAGGTGGTTTGGATAATTAAGCAAGACATTTGTTAAGTTGTTTGCTTAGCTAGGCTCGGCTTTAAGTTAATTAATTGTGGGGTTGCTTTTTAGCAGGCCAAGCAAATTGATGGATGTGATGTTATTGGGTTTTTTTATTTTATTTTAATATTCTGTGCTCCTGAGAAAGAGAGGAAAAAGTCGAAGAAAGGATTTGCATGATCCATATTTGCAGGGCTTGTGCAATAAAAACTTGCAGGCCTTGTGCAATAAAAACATGCAGATCCCATGATCTTGTCTGCTTTCTCTCTCCCCCTCTTTCTATTTGATGTGGGCAAGTCCACGATAAGAATTGTGTAAACCAAAATCGTAGCCGTTGGATTGTTTGTAGCCTGATGGGAACTGATAAAAGCTAGCGTAACATTACACAAAGCTCGAGGGAGTAGTACTCTGTCTCTAGCACAGCTTACAGGAGAGCTGCTTTCTTTTAGTATGCGTGTAATGCAATGGGGTTTGTTTATTTATACTCTGTCCGTACGCTAAAGAAATTTTCATTAACTCGGTAAATAATCGCCTAAATCGTTAAAAAGTCAGGTACGTATGTATGAATGTGTATAATGTGTTCCCCATAATTGTTTTTTTTTGGGGTCAATCATAATTGGTGGTTCACCAACTCCCAAACGTTGCACTTCATGACCATGAGGCCCTTGTTGCTTACTTGTTAGATTGAAACACTAATAATAATTTGAGTTAAAAAAATTAGTCTATTTTCATTACTTTGAATTATTAAATTAATTATTTTTAAATTATTTAACAATAATTTATTAAAATATTTATATTATTTCAGTTGTTAATTATCAAATTATTTTGTATATTAGTCTATCAAATTAATACAAATATTTCGTTAAATTATTATTGAATCATTTAAAAATAATCAACTTAATAATTCAGAATAGTCAGAATAGTTTGGCCTTAGGTTAATTCAATCGAAAAACATGTATATATGCCATTGTATTGTTTTGTACCCCTTTTGACTGCTAGCCAGCGATTTCCATTTGCCTTCTTTTATGTCTTTCTATCGAATTAATACAAATATTTCGTTAAATTATTATTGAATCATCTAAAAATAATCAACTTAATAATTCAGAATAGTTAATTCAATTGAAAAACATGTATATATGCCATTGTTTTGTTTTGTACCCCTTTTGACTGCCAGCCAGCGATTTCCATTTGCCTTCTTTTATGTCTTATTGCACCCAACAATTAGCACAATTAGCTAGTTTCCCATCTAACTATAATACTTAAGAAATCATTTTTTTTTCTCGTATTAACAGACTACATTATCACTGTAATATATATGTTCAAAAGTTATAATTTTACTCTTTCAACTTTTTCCCTCTTAAAAACTTGTCATTTTGCTTTTTTAGAGAAGTTAGTGTACATTCTGCATTATTAATTATAATAGATTTGGTGCCACATCTTGTAGGTATATAAACAAATAATTAAAGGAATGTGACGATGAAGATTTGTTGACAACATTTCCTTGCATATTGTCAAAATGTAGACTTTGCAAGACAAACAAATTAATGCTACACGTGTGTGAGTAATTTTGTCAATTATATATGCATTAATGTGGGTCTCAATCGTTATGGGTGATTATAGTAAGCAAATTAAACTGTTTATCTACAGTATTTATGAAAGCTTGATTATGGATTAGAAATGTATACCAAAGTTATCACTAAAATGAACTATTCTTAGTCAAATTAGTTGGGCAAGTTTTTTTGTATTGTTGCGATTTCATTAAGTAATCTGTTCCTTCATTTTGAAATGAAAAATAGACTATACGTACCCAGATGACCCTACCCCCACATGTTGACCACAATGTACTATTTTCATATATGGTGATTGCCAAAGCAATTTAGAGCATATATTTGTTTATATATGAACCATGACATATGGGGGGCTATATGAAAGAGTATGAGAACTGAGAAGTTAATTACTTACCAAATGCATGCATATGTCTTGATCAAAAAGAAAATGCATGCATATTCCAATGAAAATTCATATTATGAACTACTCGATCTCTTTAAATATAGACACATAAGCACATAGAGCCTTTGCGTTTGCCATGCACGAAGTAGTCTGGTCAATTCAGCCAAGACCACAAGAGGAATACATGAATTGAAATCATTTTGATATATATGCTCTAGCGTTGACAATTTTCGTTCAATTGTACTGTTTTAGGGTACAAATTTTCAATCTTTTGCTTTTCTTTTCTTGGTGTTTTCAAGAAGCTACTACTCTATAAGATTGGTAGAATCCATGGAGTGGGGTTGGTGGAAATGTATCTCCAAATTGACAACCTCATAATTAACCAATTTTCAAGACTAACCTTGGACTTATAGATTTAAGGGTATTAAAAAACTTATAGAGAGAAAATATGAGTGTCTAGTATTATATTTATACTTCAATCTGTTGTGTTGTTATATTAAATTGTCAGATTATAAATATGAATTACCAATTTGATAAATTTATATTTCTATATATAATTGTATATGAGATTCAAATCATCGAACATAATACCTTTTCTATATCTTAAGAAAAAATATCACTAAAACTAATAATTAGTTAATAACTTAATATAACTTGTATATTCTAAATTAAAAGTTTTTGTATAATTTAATATAAAAAACGTTATTGGTATCTATACGGCACGGTCATTTAAACCAAGCGAAATATTATTATTTTTTATATAAAATTGAAAAAGTCGGCGAGTTTTTCAAAGTGGCTCAGAAGGGTTAAAGAGCCGGTTGTTAATGACCAAAGTGTATGAGCCATGGTCGGTCGGTTGGTCTGGTACTCTGGTTGGATACTGGGAAACGCATTCTAAGACCAAAAGTACAAAAACTAGCTAGGGTTAGCCTAGGACTGGACGCCACGTGTTGGCACTTTAAACCCCGTACCTTTTTTACGTGGGTCCACCGGCGTCGCTTTCCCCCTCTCGCGTGGGACTGCACGTGACCCCTCGGCCTCCGACCAACCCAACATGCCCGACGTTTAACGGCCCTCGTTATTATTATGGACGGCAGGTCGTGTGATATTTTTGTGAACTGTGAAAATTCGGAGAAAATCGTGAGCCGTTGATTCTGCAAAGGACGGTGATGAACAGCTGGTGATGTAGGTGTCAAATCAGACTGTGGGTTTAGCGAGATAAGAGGAGGGTCGTACTGGTAATGATGCTTTTGTCTTCAAAGATAACAAGAATTTGGTGGATGAAAATCAGACAAGGCGCACTAAAGGCTGCCAGTCATATCATGGCTGTCACTTGATGGCATGATCCCGACCGTCGGCTTCATCATTTTTTTATTTTTGGATAAGACTAAAATTCACGGCCGATTTGTAAGTCTGCATTTTTAGCTTTTGTGATGTCCCATTAATTGATGTTCAACTTAATTACATCATTTTTCTTTTCTTTATATTGAAATCAATAAGATCAAAATAATGAGAACAAGTTTCACTAGTGCCGTGAAACAAATATATAAAGCATTCTCATATTGAAGGTGAGGTGTATGCTCATTTTATTTCTACAAATTCACTCAAGTTTATGACTCATGATTAATGTCCATTTGATCTATTTGTGACATTTAGTCACCCTTTCATGATAGTATATCTTGAATTTAAATCTCACAGCTAATAATTCTTGATAATATAAAAAAAAATTTAAAAATTTGACTTAAAAATACCAAACTCCACCTCAAGTCACATACCCCAAATCACAAATCATCATAAGCCTTAATTAGAACTAGACCAATCTTGAGCCTCGGATCGCAACCCCAAGTATTCGACACATAAACCTGAACCATGAGCTTTGAACCTCAAGCCCTTAAACCTTAGATCTCAAATTTCAAATTTTAAATCTCACATCCAAATTCAAACTAACCTTGAGGCTTGAATCGAGGCTTGGGATTCAAGCCTCATTTCCCAAACCTTAAGTTAGATATTAAGTTTAACCAAATTACTTAATGGATTCGATCCATAAAAATTATGTGATAGTGCTGGTTTACTAAGAAAAAGGGTGATGAGCAATCTTAACCTAATTAATTAGCTATATGAAACTTTCTTTGATGTCCTTATTCTTGTGTGGATGCTACAGGCTAGGGGATGCTTTGCCTCTGAGTTCAAACCAAGTTTTCTCCACGTTTTTAAACATCAAACTAAGTCATCCACACCACCACGTACCAACTATAAAAACAACCCACCACCATTTATAAAAAGGCTCCATTGATATGTATCCCAATCCTCAACTTTGTTTGTGGCAGACCCCACTGATGCTTTATCTCATACATACACTATGTGATCAAACTGATCAACTTTCAAAATCCCACTTTTCACCACTATGATACAACCCCCTTAACCCTAGCCCTCTCCATCAGTTTTTTCTTCATTTCATTTATTGCTTCCATCACTATCTTCTTCTTCTTCTTTTTTTAATTGCTAGATTACTCCATCATTGTCATTTGGATAGTTTTGTTGTGTTCTTTTTGTTTTCCTTCACTTTAAATTTGAATATATTTTTGTGGGTCTGTGGGGGTATTGATTTGCAACTATAAGAATGGAACCCGATCCCTCACTTCTATAAAAAATAAGTGCATCGTATGAATAGTATATTTGCATCTGAGTAGGTTACTGCAACTTGGTTTTGGTAATTAATTAGTAAAACCTGACCCACTTTATTCGGTATGTACACATTTTAAGTTGCCTACAGAATTTTAAGATATACTAATTAATATTGGGATTGGAATCTGCTAAAATTGATCGGGGCATATGAGAACTAAGAAGCTTCCTTAATTTGTATTTCTAAAGATGAAAAGGTTAGGACTTGTCATCTTTATTAATATTTGGCAGGGGGCATGTTTGTGATAATTAGAAGCATTAAATGAGGTTGCTGGCTAAAAAGTAGTGTTCATGAATCATAACGACCACTAGCTAGGAAGCCTCTTTTGTTAATCATTATGGGCCAAACACAGGGTGGATTTAATTTGTAGGGTGTGTTCATGATGCAGCAATGCTTTCATAAAAGGAAACCAGAATCTAGTCCTTAGTCTATTCCATATCATGTTGATTATCTTAATAAACCACCAGTCCCCTCCATGATTATGCTTTAAACAGTCATACAGTACTTGCTTTGTTTATCATGATGACTCACTTCATCTTGGGGCTTAATTAATTCAAAATTAAGTCAGGATTAATACAATAATAAAACAAAATTTCCTATATCGATCTGTCACTCAAGCACACATTTTAATTAAATGGTAATGACACCTTTTCTCTATTTAAGGGGGGGAGGGTAAAGAACTTTTCAACATTGTGTTGAAAAATACCATATATTAAACTAATACGTAGTTAGGCCTTTTACTGTAGTAAAGCTATTTTTTGATAGTCAAATGCTATTTTGGGTATGTGAATAGTATTTTTTGAGTATCAGTTTTACTATAATACTGATACTTATATTTGAGTATCAGAATTTTAAATCTAATTAAATTATGTCTAATATTAATTAAGTATTAAAAAAAGTTATACTACTGATTATATTTTAAGAAGATCTTTAATTTAAGGTCAATATTGAGTATATTTGAATATTTCATTTGTTTATCTAAATTAAAATTTCTCTATTTTCTTATCCAAAAATAATAAACATAATATTATTTATTTATTTTGTAATGGGTATACACAAAAAACACATAAAGAAAACCAAATGCAAACAACTAAAGATTTTAAAGTATTCAAACATGTTACATAATATTATTTATTTATTTTGTGATGGGTATATACAAACAACTAAAGATTTTAAAGTATTCAAACATGTGGGCCCAAGCCATTTGGGTATCACTTTTTCTTACCCTCAAATTTGGGTTTTAATTTGGCAATCAACCCAAAATGACTATCACAATCCGGTGCATAGTGGAGAAGTTATGGCCAAATGTTAGCTATTTTGGCTTTTGACTATCAAAATTTCGGTGCATAATGAAAGGCCTTAGTACCTGATACGAAATGAAATTAATTTAAAGTAATATATCCTGCATATTAAGCTTATTAGCAAATCATATGTGAAAATTGACGTGTCTATAATTAATCGTAATTTAAACCTCTCATTAATTATCTCTGTATTATATTATTTATATTTTACTGTTAATTCAGAGGCAAAATGAGAAAAAGACAGTTATTTGACAACACTAAGTGGCAAAATAGCCCACTTAAAAAGACTACATATACGTATCATCTTTTTAAGTAGGTTATCTACAACCTCAGCACTATTACATGACAGGAATTTTCTCACACAAATTTATCTCTACAGGAGAGGCCATAACTTAAGCGTGTATATGATTTGGTATACAATAAAGGAAGTGTGCGGTTTTTGTGATATGAATATGATAACGATAAGATTGTGATTTGGCAATAAAACAAAGGCATATCTATCTTTTATAGTCTTCTAGGCTTTTATGGAAAAGCCCACATGCCCGGAATGACTAGTGTGAGAACGCATCATTCGCCGTTTTTTTATTCGTTTTCAGAGAACCACACACCAAATGGGAAAGATATTATTCTGGTCCAGAAAACATCAAGAACAAACATATTTATATATAAATGTGACAAAATTGTTCATGATCATAATTGTAATTTGGATCCATGGAAACTATATGATGGATATATCACTGAAGGCTCCATTTCTTTTCTTAAAAAACGTGGGTAATTTAATCTGAACATGCAAGAATATAGGGTCTTAAAAAAGAAAGGGCCCAAGAAAAGGATTACCAAAAAGAAAAAAAAAATTCTTAAAGGGAGAGAGTGCATTGTGTTTAATTGTTTATTGCAGCCTCTACCTCCAACACCATGTATATGCTAAGAGGCAAAAGCTAGCTTTAAGTTCAATACATTCCTTGGCCAAAAAAAAAAAGTTCAATACATTGCTACCAATGTTTTTAACCTTATGATAAGGACCCTCCAGCAAACTAATTCATATTGGCTTTTCAAACGGTTCTGATAGTTAATGATCTCGTTAATAATAGGTCAAAGAAAGCGAGGAAATAGAGGTAAATGTTAACCGTTGATGTATCTGGATCTTACAATGCGTTTTACATACATCAACAATTGATAAATATTCATGTGTGTGTGACGTTTGTCCAAGGTCAAAAGATACTTTGTGTTGGTTGGCTTGGAACACTTTTGATTTCTAAGTCTATGCTTATGTCAATTGGGTACAATCTTAACTACAATGTTTGGTCTTTATGACAAGAGTCTCCAAAGTAATCAAGAGTGGGATGATTTTCCATGCTTAGTTTCTTTAAGAAATTAGGTAATGAATCTAATGATTTAACGGTTGGCATGCGCCATTGACTTGAGTAATTAGCCGCACAAACTAATCATAATCCTCATTTGGATCCATGGAATCGACAAAGATATGTTACAATTATCATGTTTCAGATCAAAAGTTAATCCAAGTGTGCAGTCCGTCCTTTTCAGACCAAAAGTTGCTGTGCCACATTTCCACAAGCATAGCCTCTAAAATTGTCAAACTGGCTTTGATTATACCAAGCCTAAATGTTGGGCCTCTGAAATCTTTTTACTGAAGCCCCATAAAGCCCACAAAGGGCCTTGGTATATTTGCATCATAGGTTGGTAATTTGGGCTACTTATAGTCTTGTTTTGTTCTTGGGCTAAGCTACCAATTCATTAAGCAATATGGGTCCCCAAATTTGTTAAAGTGGATAAAAAGGAGATGTGATCTTGAAGCTGTAAAAATGAAATGATTAATATCACTGAATTGAAGACCTTTGGTAGCTTTTTGCAGACCTAAAGCTTCAAGCAAGGTCATTCATTAGAAGGAGAATGTGCAAGGAGAAAACCCCTTTCCTCTTTGAGGTGTTTTGCTTTTGGCTTCTGTTTTAATTTGGGTGTTTATCTATTTTGGTGTTAGGCTCATTTCACGTTACATGAGTTGGAATTATTCAGCCAATTACTAAAAAAATTTAGTCATTTTATAATTATTTTGCTCATCACAAAAAGATGGTGGTGAGTATCACCATTTTATTAGATAATTGATACGTGTTATTTGAATAACACATCTCAATTATCTAATTAATTCAGCCAATTACTAAAAAGATTTAGCAATTTATTACTATTTTGCTTATCACAAAAAAATGGTGGTGAGTATCATTTAGATAATTGAGACGTGTTATTTAAATAACATGTGTCAATTATCTAATTAAGTAATGATATTCATAGCCCATAAGCAAAATAATTTCCTTATTACGATCCTCAACCAAGGAGTGTAATTTCGGTAATTTCGGTAATTTCGACAAAATTTCGCCGAAATTATTGTTTTTTAAGGGGTTCAAAACGAAACTTACTATTTATATATTTTTCATCTATATTTCGCTAATTTCGCCGAAATTTCCACTGAAAATTTAGTGGGATGTATTGTATATGGATTTTAAAAGACTTTTATAGAGTTTAAAAGCCATGTGGTATTCAATTAAGAATGTTAAAGAGTCTATAAAAGTCATGTGGTATTCAATTAAGACTTTTAATGACTTTTAAAAAGTCTATAAAAATCTATGTGTATTAAAAAAGTCATAGACTTTTATAGACTTCATTTAATGATGGATTTCTAAAGACTTTGGAAGACTTTTATGTGTATTTCAAAGTTATTATAAATCCGACCTATTCTCTGTGAATTTATAAGAATTTTTATAGACTCTGTGGAACTCTGTGAAAATATATAAATTCTGTAAAAGTCAACAACTTGAAAAAAGTATATAAAAGTCTTTATAAATCTATATACACTACACCCCCCTAAGTAGAGAGAAGCATTGAGTTTGGAAAATTTCTCGAAATTTCGGCGAAATTTTTTAGGCTAAAAAATCAGAAAACTAATGAATAACTAAGAAAGATCAAAGAAGATGACGAAGCTGCAAGATAGAGAGGGGAGCTTAAGGGGAGAGAGAGAGAGAGAGAGAGAGAGAGAAAGAGAAAGAGAGAGAGAAAGGAGAGTCTAGATCTGTAAGTCCTCTGCTGGGGCGACGCACAGATGCATGGAGTATATGATATGTGTTTAGGGTTGACGTTAAGTTATATTGAATATCTCAATCAGTTTACTGTATACATATAAATATAATACTTGGGAGTACAACCTATATCTATTAATTAGTGCAGTGGTTAAGTCATGGGCTAGTCCTTTGTTTCCTCATCTGGTCCTGTGTTCGACCCTTGTGAAGGAAATAAGTATTTTTAGAAGTTTTAGGAATTTAGACTTTTTAGAGTATAAAAAATTAATAAAAAATAAAAACATAAATAAACTTATCTATAAAAAAAACCATACAAACCTAATTATATAATTTATGGGGTTTTTTTTAGAAGAATATAATTTATGGGTACTATTAACTATTAAGTTTTTTAACTAGTTTAATTAAACACCTTATACTAAATTTATTTACATTATATATTTACATAAGTTTTAATTGATATGTGTTTGCCTATAGACTATATATATCTTTATAATTTATATAATATCCTAAAAATACCGTAAAAGGTCTAAACCTTAATATTCTCTACTATATTCTAAAGAATATCTAATATAGATTATATGGTATATAGAATTTAGTGTATAGATTATAAAGTATTAATTTTATTTAATAGTATTTGTCTCCAACGCGCATTATATTTACCTTATATTATGTGAAGCCTATATTATGATTTGGTTTCTTCAATTTTTTTATAAATATGGTAGATAATATATTAAATAAGCATATGATAAAGTTTCATTCAAAATTTTCATTATTTAATAGCAATTTTCATCATTTTTCTCTAAATTCTAACAAAATTAAAATTTGGTCAGCATTTTTGTTGAAATTTTTGTTAAAATTTTTAACGAAATCGAAATTATATTCTTTATTCTCAACCTACTCAACTTGGGTCTTTATTAGCGTTGGGGGTAGTGCATGCATGCATGCAAACATGCATAACATGCAGACAACGAAAGCCCTGAGATCATGCAGATGGTGGATGTGTATGGTAGATGGGCTCCTTTAATACATTATCAATGATGTGATAGATATACATTATCAATGATGTGATAGATATCATAGTGTTTTATTCGCTAGCAATAAATTAAACTTGTACGTGCCAGGTGGGATTCAATATGAATAATTGGTATTAATGGCCATTAAAATTTAAACACACCATCAAACTTTTACACGTGTGTAATTGAGGTGATTAAAGAGCCAACTTTTTTTTCTTGAAATTGGGGCAAGATCCAATGGCAGTGGGGCCTTGGGCAGAGATTCATATTATTAATAAAGAGGGTAAATGCAGCAGCTTGCCATATTTGTACGACAAAGCCAGTCTGGATGATTGATTGCTTAGTACAAAAATAATGATTCAATTTAATCAATTTACCATCAAATTGTTGATGGCGTATGATACAATTATTTTGAAAGGTACATTCCATTGTCTTAGCTTAGGTCACATAGTTAGGTATTTAATTGGATTATTAACCAAATCCACATGCATCCAGCAAAGCGCCAGGTCTCAACTGCTATCCTTTAGGTTTCCATTTAAGGAAAGCTAATTTTAATTTTATTGGATAATTGGATTTCACACATTTCATTAAATTTTCCCATTATTTTTCATAGGGATGGCAATTTCCACCTATATATTCAGGTTATCGTCTGGTTTATATATAACATTAAAAAAAATCGAATCCAATGAAGTTGATTTGGTTGGCAAGTAAAAATGGAACCAATTTCAAACCGTACACTAAAGGAAAAACGTGTTTTATTGTATCGAAAAAGAAAAAGTGTAGTAGAATGAAAAGGACAATAAATAAAGTGAGTATGAGAGTTGTAGTTCTAGTAGGTAATAATTATTGTTCCACTTCTGGGGGTTTGGTTAATATATTTGGCGTTTTCTCCAGGTTAAGTATTATATTTACAGTTGTCTCCTACCCACGTGCAGGCCTACCCAGTCAACAACACCCCATGTCCCCGATTTTTTGCCCCACTCAATTAATCGCCATGCAATAATCAAGTATTAAATATTTAAATATCAATTTATTAGCATTTTCATTAGTATTTTTATTATTAGATTAGTATTATTAGTTAGTGATCTCGCCTACATCCGATTCTACTGTAATGACTAGATACAGAGATTCTTAGCCAATCAGTCAAGAACAGTCAGTCACGAAACACAAGAAAATAATAGAATAAATAATACAGGAGAGAAAGAGATCCCTTTATTTTCATATCATTTTCATCCTCTCCCTGTTTTATTCAAGACTAACTTGAGCATTGCTTGATCATTTTATAAATCAATAACTAGTACGTCATGCACGTGCAGTTGTTTTTTTCACCAATGTAAGATTTTTTGTTTTTTTGTTTTTTGGTTGAATTAATTAATAAGAGTAGGTTCACATGAATGCACAATGGATTATTGGTGGATAATATTAATTTACTTTCTTTTTCATGAAGCAAAGAGAATTGTGACCGTGGAGCTTAAGGTACACATTTATGTATAGGACTCGTTTGGTTCAAGTTTTAGAGATTTAGAAATGGAAAATCAATTACATTTTTATATTTGGTAAGTACATGGAAGAGAAGGAAAATGGTTTTCCTTATTGGAAAAAAATAAAACCCTTACTGGAGCTTGGGTTGTGGTTTTCCTTTTTTTGGAAAAGCATTTATTACTTATTATATTTATTAAACTAACTTTAATATTTTATTAAATTAATTAAAATAAATATTACTTTTGTTTAATAAATAAGGGTATAATTTCTTTTCTTTTCCTACACAAATCAAACAATAGAATTGAAATAAAAAGTGAATTAGTCGATTACTTTCCCAGAATTACCAAACGGAAAAATGTAATCTTACATTCCATTTCCCTTGAAAAAGACATAGAAATTGATTTTTCCGATCTCATGTTTTGGGTTCGATACCTATTCAATACGGGAGCAGGCTTTTTGGGATTGCATGTGGCACCATTCCATTCTGTCTCAAATCGGTTCGACACCAACCTGATCTTGTCTTGGAATCATTTTGGAAAACAATTGCATGTGCTGCATCTGAAACTTGAAAGATAACATAACACCAGGAACTATGAATAGGGGTGAGAGTTGGGAAAAGTGGAAAACTAATGAAAAATGTTGATTTTTTTTAATGGTATTCAAGTAATATAGCTCAATATCAGCACACAACATTGTTTCTAACCAAAAATTGATCAGGGGCACATGTCCCAACTCGTCCTCACGTGCTTAATAGGCTTCCCTCAACATTGGTTCTGACTTTATGTGATTGATCTGAGTTGTGGATAATGTCAATATTAAAATATCCATCGTAATTAAATAATGTATCAATATGTATGTCAATATTTAGAAATTTTAAACCTTATTTAGTGGACACTTTCACTTAATTTTGAGGTCCCAAGTCCCAAAAATAGGCCTAGAATTAGTGAAAAGAAAAAAAGATTCCCCAAAAATTGGCCCTAATTTCAGTAATAGTTTAAGGCTCAAATACAAATACATTAATTAATTATAAAGATATTTTAGATTGGTCCATGACTTAAAAAAAATTTCAAATTCATCTATTAACTAATAGAAACCTATAAATTAACACATCTGTAAGAATTTCTGTTAAGAAAGTCATTAGATGTCACATGGGCATAGCTAAAGTGGCTTTTTTTAACGATGTGCATACCAAATTTATGATGGGGACATAAAATAATTAAAAAAGTACCAAAACTCTTAATATTTGTAAAATAAAACAAAATAAAAACAAATATTTAGAACACCAAATTGCAAATTCCACCCCACCCCATCCCACCCCTAACCCAAATCTCTCAATCTTAAGAACACCAAATACCACTATAATAACAAAAAGTAATTAAGAATACAAAATCTCATTCTATCAAACTCAAATCCACAGATTCTAGTGGCTTGTTTTTTTCCTTTTTACTATTAGTTTTGGCATTTTGGTTAATTATTTTTTATCCACGTAGCATTAATTTGGTGTCCACAACGTTACAAAAGCCACATCAATTATGCCCATGTGAAATTTAATGGTTTTCTTTAAAGGAAATTCTAATAAATGTGTTAATTTGTAGATTTTTATTAGTTAATGGATGAATTTAAACATTTATTTGTTCGTGTACTAATTTGAAATACCTAGTTGATATATTTACACCAGCCATAGTTTAATTATGAATATGTTGGTGTAATGCAACCAAAGCTAAAGCATGTGTCACCGTCGGTTACTCCAGGGTCAACTGGTAAGAGTCAACGAATTTTCACCGTAGGATTTGATTTGAGAGTCGCCGGTAACGAGACAAATTCATCGGCGAGTTTTTGAGACATTGGCGCCATTTCGTGGGACCCAACGAACTGTCGTTCCCTTTTGCCAGCTCTTCGCAACTTGTGCCATGCTTTTTCCCAAAACCAGCCTTCATTACCATTCCCGTGAAATTTCATTTCCCATTTTGCCCTTATTTATCTTGAAAAAACTTTTAATTTCTTTTGTAAATATTTATTAAGAACAGAAATACTGTTTTTTGATATTATTATTTTTTGTCTGTTTCACAAATTATATACCATTTTCATCATTGATATTCCTTCCCAAAATATGCTCACCGATCTTCATTACATATCTCTGAATAAATTCCCTTATGCAAAATAATGTGTCCACTTAAATGTATATATTACAAAAACAATTCTCCAAAGAAACAAGCACCATTTCTTTCATTTTCAATCTATCTCAGCTAGATATAAAAAAGTCTATCTCACTTATTTTTGTCCACAAAAATTCCTATTTAATAAATATGCACTACTATTTTTATGCGCCCAACTTAATTTGTGGTTTATAATGGTTAAAGGATGTAGATTATATTTCAAATTAGTTAGACATCCAAATTTATTTGTTTTTTCTAGAAAGATTTTATCACAATTGGAACTGCATTTATCATTTAATTTTATTGATTAAAGGATAAAATGTTAAAATACTTTAATTTAAAAAATGTAACTCCTAAAATTAATACCATAACTCATCAAAGTGCCATGAAGTTTTTTAGCTTATTTAATCTTTTTTCATTAATCAAAGTCATAGAAGGGGCAGTTTAGTCAAAGGAAAAAGGGGTCCCTAAATATCCCCCAGGTAGGTGGTTCTCTGCAAATCCCTGTGTACCTCTTTGGAGGTCACTTTCTTTATTTATTTTCACTGTAATTTGTGCTACAAGCAAATTTAACCAAAAGTGAGTCAGTCTCAGTGAGTTTACAACTTTACAACAGACACAAAACACTACACAAATTCTCAGCTTACAGTCCCCTCGTTCCTCTCATCTGCTGCTGTCATTCAAACCCCCTTAGACCTCCCTCCTCCAAACTCCTCCTGCTTCTGCTAAAAATTTCACAACCCCCAATTTTCTCCAAAACCTTGAAATTTTTGATCTTTCACTCCCCCAATCTACCAATTAACACAAATATTTATAGTACCAATAAGATTAAGAACCACTAGATTGTAGCTAAACTTGGCATCACCAACTTACTATTTTCAGAAATAGTTAGAACTCAGAGCAAGCAGTTTGTGAGTTCTTGATCTCAGTCCACCTATCTACTATTTTCTTGTCAACCCATCAAAGGAATTTAGCTGAGCTTGTTTATCAGCTTCCTGCAATCATTCTGCTAAAGCTCAACCCAATTTGTCAAATCTTCATAGCCACCATTTTTTCTTTTTTCTGATCCACACTAAAAGTTTGAGCTCAACTAGAATCACCCACTTCACAATTCTTGCATTTTTTGTTTTCTGGGTGACCAATTTTTTGACCATGAAGCTTGAATGGATGCCTTTAACGATCCTGGTATACCTTCTCTTCCTCCAAATCAGCTCCTCCTCAGCTTCCGACCCAATACCCATGAACTGTACGGACACTACTCGTTTGTGCACTTCATTTTTAGCCTTTAAGCCCGAACCCAACGAGACCCTCGCGGTGATTGAGAGCATGTTCGACGTATTGCCCGAAGACTTGACCGTAGAAGGCGGGGACGGGCGGGGCTATGTGTTCATCAAGAAGAACTGCTCGTGTGCGGAGGGGATCAAGAAGTACTTGACCAACACAACGTTTACTGAGAAATCCAGTGAAGGGTATGTGTATGACATGGTTATGGAGGCCTACGGTGGGCTGACTTTCTTTCCCAACACGACGAGAAGGGCTAGAATCGGTGGTGTTGTGTCGTTGAGGCTGCTCTGTGGGTGTTCAAGTGGGCTGTGGAACTATTTGATGAGTTACGTGATGAGGGATGGGGATAGCATTGAGTCTTTGGCTAGCCGCTTTGGGGTTAGTATGGATAGCATTGAGAAAGTGAATGAGATTGCTGATCCTGATAATGTGACTGTTGGTGCTCTGTATTACATACCTTTGAATTCAGGTCAGTCTCTATTTGTTTCTCTTATTGCTTCATAAGGTTTCGTAATGATATTGCTTTGTGGGTTTGGTTTAGTTGAGTAGTTGGATTTTGGGTTAGAATGTGGTGAGGTATTTGTCGGAAGTAATTAGAATGCTACTCATTGTAAATAAATGTAATCATGTCACCGATTAGATTAGTCCAAAGTTGGCAAATTGAATTCATTTAAACTTAAACAGTGAAGTGTGCTGACAATCTGATAGAAATGGATGCATGAGTGAAATGTTCATCGCATAATGTGGAGGCATAGTGCATATCTATCAATTATTCTGAATTTCCAATCAGATGTCATGCCATGTTTCAGTGGAGCAACCATCAATTCATCATGATCGTGCCAGAAGTAGTGAATGGAAAATCTTTAACCAAATTTGCTGCTAATGTTACTTATCTTCAATTATACAATTTTGTGAAAATTTGTATGTTATGTTATGAAAAGTAAAAATTTATCGTTCTGTTGGTCGAATGGAGAGTGCTCACTAGCAATTGTCTGAGTACAAATCATTTTGGTGATAGACAGACCAGACAGAATGAAAAAGGTGCCTATTATGTTATTATTTTTTACTTATTAATTTTATTTTATTTTGCTTTAGTTCCTGGTGAGCCTTATCCTTTGGAGACTACTCCTCCCGCTCCTGTTCCTGCTCCATCCATTGACAGTTTTCCAGGTATAGTTTGATATATTAAGAAAAATTATACTAAATTTGTTGGAAACAGTGAACTTCTAGTTTTCTTGATGTAATATACACAAAATTGAAAGTTGAAAAGTAGTTGCTTTGATAAGTAATTGTCTTATTATCTAGTTTTGTTGTCTTATTATCTTGTTTTGTTGAGCTTAATGCTAAGGAAAATCTGGAAACTTTAGAAGCAAAACTGCTAAGGTTCATACATGACAAAGACGTTTTCATTGAAAGACTAAGATCCAAGTTTACATTGCATTTATTTGAATCACATGAAAGTTGCTCAAGTCGCAAAATGATTAGAAACAAATAAAGATTCTCCATGCAATATCTCAGTTGGATTCTTGTGAAGACATGCAAATTAGAGTTATTATTCTTGCAGTTACTTTTGGAGTTTCAATTACTATTAAGAAAGCCATGTGAGTAGGCTTACAGAATGCATTTTATGTTTTGATTTTAATACATCTAATCATTTCAATTCACAATAGCTAAACGGCAGCATTGATTACAAAAAGTTATTGCAGTTTTTATTTTGAGACAGAATTGTTAGTTAGTTGAGAATGAAACAAAGTAGATAATGTTTTAAAACTGACTGGTTTTCCAGCATCCCTTCCTATTTTTTATTCTTCTTTTATTTTATCTCCCTGCCTTTCTAATTTTCCCAGGATTCCCCCACTCAAGAGCAGCAGAGTGCCACACTACTACATCTTTTCAAGCGTTTTAATAACTTGTTTGCTACTTGTTTGCAGCAACTCAATTGAACCATAAGGCGCATGTGCCATATTTATGGATCGTAGGGAGTTTAGGGATCATTCTTGTTGGGATAGTATTAGGCATACTATTGTATGTTTGCCTGAGGTCATCAGGCTGCTTTACTGAAGCACAAAGAGGTCATTCAAAAGATCCTGATGGCCAGATTAGGTTTCATATTCTTCGCAAGCCAAGTTTCTGTTGTGGTTCAGGAAGGTACATCTGTTGCACGTCTGCAGATTGGAAGCAAACCAATGGAGATTCTAGCAGCCAGCAGACAACTATTCCCAAAGGTTTTACTGTCTGAACTATTTTATGATATCTATCTGACTCAGATTGTTTATTTTTTTCCTCAAATTTCAATATGAAGTCGTATTTTTCTACATATCTGAGGAGTATTCTCTGTAGAAGGGGAAAAAAAGAACCTAGAAGGCAGGGGATAACTTAGAACATATAAATTGGAGGATTTTTAACAATTTTGTTGAATGCATCTCCATGCAATAGAATTGTATCTCCTAGTCTTGGGTTTTTGTCCCCATATTCAGAACTTCTAAATGCTTGCAGATGCTTCTTTATTATCTTTTACTCTGATTCAGTGGGTTAGGGTGTGTGTAATCTGCTTCAGTATCCAATCTTCATGTAACAAAATGTGGTCTTCCATCTGAATCTTGGAATGTCTGACTGCTCCTCTCCTTGTTGCAGCTCTTAGCAGTCATGTACTTGACATGGAGAAGCCTGTTGTGTTCACATATGAAGAAATTTTTTCCTCAACAGATGGGTTCTCTGATTCACGTCTTCTGGGGCATGGAACATATGGTTCTGTGTATTATGGCCTCCTTCGCGAACAGGTTTGCAGCTCTCTACTTTGATTCCCATAATTTACATTTTCTTTTACCATCTAGAGTCCTTGTCACACATTTGCTGATATGGATTTGGATTCTCTGTAGGAAGTTGCTATTAAAAGAATGACTACTACAAAAACTAAAGAATTTCTTGCAGAAATAAAAGTTCTTTGCAAGGTCCATCATACTAATCTGGTAATTCTCGTTGTAGTTCTGGAGCTTGTTGCTTTCACCTTCAGTGTCTCAGAACTCTAACTCCTACTTTGGTTTAATTTTGTCAAGGTAGAATTGATTGGTTATGCAACAAGTGCTGATGAGCTCTTTCTTATATATGAATACGCCCAAAAAGGTTCACTTAAAAGCCATTTGCATGATCCTCAGAACAAGGGTAAGTTACATGCTATTGCTAAGAATATGTCTCTCTTTGGCCCATAATACGTTCCATTGTTAAAGCCTATTAGAAACTGGCCTTTGTTCTAAACCGCTCCAGATAAAACCCAAATTCCTGGCAGGGTTAGATCCAATATCACTAGAAGTTGCTGAGCCTTGTGCTAGCCTGATAAGCCTGGTCTGGCTGGTTTCCACCCTAGCCATTTGACCAAAATTGATTTCTAGATATTGCAATATTTGCACAAAATTCTCTCAATAGAGTTTGTGGCCGTGACATCCTTTCTGTAAATTGAACTTTGTATCTTTAAACGTCCATTGAGAGTCATGGACTCTGGGCCTACAAATATGCTTCATGTTACCTTACATTTTTGAGCGATGCATATGTTATTAATCTCTGTGAATGATTAACTGACTTATAGGTCAAACATCACTTTCCTGGATCATGAGGGTCCAGATTGCTCTTGATGCTGCTAGAGGTCTTGAATACATCCATGAGCACACTAAAACTCATTATGTCCACCGGGATATCAAGACAAGCAACATCTTGCTTGATGGTACCTTCAGGGCAAAGGTTTGGATACTATATACTGATTTCATTTGTGATGTGTATGTATACATTTGGTGCATGTCACTTAAAAAACTTCTTATTTGTATTTTAGATTTCAGATTTCGGGTTGGCAAAACTTGTTGGTAAAACAGGCGAGGGAGAAGCTACAGTAACCAAAGTTGTTGGTACATATGGCTATCTGGCTCCAGAGTAAGTAACCCTACTTACATTTGACTACTATGTCCTTAACAAGTTCACAGAGTTTTAATTGCTTCCCTCTTGTTTTATTGTAGATACTTGAGTGATGGCCGAGCTACTACAAAAAGCGATATTTATGCTTTTGGAGTTGTTCTTTTTGAGATTATATCGGGAAGGGAGGCTGTTATACGAACTGAAGGCACAGTCACAAAAAATCCCGAAAGACGCTCACTGGTATCCATTGTAAGTTCTGCTGAGGAGATGTAGTTTTATTTTCTATATCTATAATGAGAGTACAGTAAAACTTCACATGAAATTTTTTTTTGGTTGGAAACCTTCACACGCATTAAAAATCAAAATTAGAACTTCTCTTAGTGATGAAGCCAATAGTTGTCATTAAATGAAAAGGAAACTATAAATCATGAGGCAGCTGTTAGGTATTTGAATATTAAAGGTACTCTGAAGTCTGAAGCAAGCAAGAAGCATAAAAAGAATGAGAAGTCAGTTTTTGTTTATTTAGAGATCTTAGCCATTGCACAGAATGACATTAATTTGTTTACTTTCTCATTTTTGGCATTGTGGAGTCATTGAGAGGGATGGGTGCTTGCAAAAGTTTCCAAAGTCATAGATTTGAAACCATAATACTCTCATATCTATGAAAAATCAGAGCAATCTGTACTTCAAAATGACAAGATTCAAACTTAAAACAATGGACTTGACTTGCAGGATATTAAATCGAATGAGAAAGTAAAAGACAAAAGACAAGTTTTGAGCTATTCCTCTCCCTCTCCATTCTGTACTTGCCCTTGAATCTTTTTGAAAAATACGCATATGAATCATGGTTTTTTGGTTTTCTGCATTTCTGTTCATTCTTTTATTTATTTATTACAGTTTACATGAAAATTGTGTTTTTCTGTTTGCGAATGTTTATTTGCAAGCATGCTTGTTAGATGTTCTACTTATATGATCATGCCTAATTTTTGTCTGCATTGCAGATGCAAGCAGCTCTTAGGAGCACACCTGACTCCATGAGTATGTCAAGCTTGAAAGATTACATTGATCCAAATATGATGGACTTGTATCCCCATGATTGTCTGTTCAAGGTAAACTATATTCTTCACCTTTTAAGAATTAACATTGGTGGATCCATTTGCCTGCTTCAACTGACAGAACCTGTTTGATACAAGAAAGTGCTTGAGAGATAAACCATAGAATTTTCTGATGACAATTGACATACAAAATACAGTTGATGTCAATTTGAGTGAGAAGGCTGTGCTTCTTGTTTCAAGGGACTGTACGAACAGGGATCATAACCTACGAAATTAAGTTGAAACTAAACTATACTACAATTAACCTATCGGTTTAAATATGGAAAGTAAATTTTCTAATACTGAGTACCTACCTGGACAAGGGCAAGAAAGGGCTTAAACATAGCCCTTAGAATTATGACCCTTCAATAAATTATACTATCAAAGTGGAAAAAAAGAAGAACACTTAAGTTGATTTTGAAGTCGAATTTCAATGTTTTATCAGCACCTGTTCATTTCTTCCTTCTTAATGTATCTCATTACATAGGTGGCCATGATGGCGAAGCAATGTGTAGATGAAGATCCTATCTTACGGCCTGACATGAAACAAGTCGTAATCTCCCTGTCACAGATCCTCCTTTCCTCTGTGGAGTGGGAAGCTACCCTTGCAGGGAACAGCCAGGTATTCAGTGGCCTTGTTCAGGGACGATAATGAAACAGCAACTTCCTTTTCAACCCGATTGGCCTTCAACTATTTCATTCTTTTGCCTCTCTTTTTTATCTGTATGGTTATGTATATAGCAGCACATATATAGTGGGGAGATGGTGGTATTATACGTCATCCTTTGTTTCTTTCTTTCTCCCCCCACCCTATATATTTTATTCTTTGTAGTGTCATTTGTGGGAAAGTTTTGATTTAATTTAAGAAGTGATGGAGGAGCTGAGGAAGGGTTGTTTCCTTGTAATACAAGTAAGCTTTCAGTAGCTGAATATTATTAAATTATCGTTACTTATATTTTGACCCTATTGTACATGGATTTTCTATTACAAACCTATACCCTAAACAAATGCTATTAAATAAATAATGTGGTAATGCAAGTGGTTGCAGTATTATCTACTAAACAAATGCTGATATGGGCTAACAGATGTTTTCATCTTGGATCTATTAAAGCATCGGGCTTCTTAATTTAACAAATAGCAGTTATTAAAATGGGATGATTTTATTCATGGATTAAAATGTCAGTAGTACATAGTTCAGGTTTACAGAAACTATCAACCAAAATATCAGTAAAAACTCCAAAAATGGATGAAAAGTTACATAAAAACACAAAAATTTTGTATGAGACAAGCTTAATGGTAAACAATATATCTTTATATCAAATGCTTATTAAAATAGGATTGTACAAGCTCTGTCAACTCATACCTTAACCTGACAAGGACAAAGAAGTAAGACGCCTGCATATATTAGCATCTGACCTCTTATGCAGAGTCTCAGTAGCAACACTTCCCATTCTCTCCAAAAGGGAGAAGTACATACATACATACATTCATACATCTACACTACTTGCAGAGTGAAGCTAGGACTCTGCGAGGTGGACTGAACGATTTCCGGGAGTGAAGGACAGCCAAGTTATCCAGCAGCAAAACATCACCTTTGTGCCACGGGATGGCAACACTTTCCTCTTCAAGAATTTTCAGGCAGTCGTAGATGATATCCGCAGGCAATGGGCTGCCATCTCCAAACGTCACAGCCTTCACCGGGTCATTCCTTGCGTCTTCCCACCCTGTATATGCTGCTACCATGCTATTGAACCAAATCTTGCGCTGCCTTGTGCTGTCATATTTGACGGCTGGGATTGGTCCCATTATCGATTTCACTCCATCCTCCAACCATTCCAACTTCATGCCAAGCTTAGCAGCCTTTTGCTCCGCTATGCTCTTGTCCTTGGTCAAGAATGTGGACTTCCAGCCCCGGCCAATTGGAGAAGAAGGGTCGTCGTCTTCACCTAATACCCGCGTATATAACAAACCGTGAGCCTCCAGTTTGTCCACGAATTCTGGGTACTTATCTTTCATTCTCTCGTACACAATGTGGCTCAGAACAATGGGAGTCTCTCCCCCACTTCCAGGCTCTACTTCACAGAAGAAGAACAACTTGGATGGGAACTCTGGCACCTGTAAGGACATGTCGTTAAAACTTAGACAGATTTTTTGTGAGACCGTCGTACCACGTTGATTTGTTATCAAGGTTACGTACAAGTCAGTAAGTACTATAAAAAACAACAAAAACGACTTGTCGCATTATCCTATAATAAGCTACTTCAAGAAGTAACTGCAGCTGAAAATGAAAGAACGCCCACAGAGTGTGAGTAAATTACGGAAGTACCTGAGCCATTTCGTGGTGAAACGGAATCTTCTGGTCGGGCGGGGATTCGTTGGCGGTAAAAACCCGACCCACAACGTTGGTTCTCGGAGCAGCTCCGCCAACATAGGGAAGCTCCTCGAAACCGAAGGCCTCGACGACGTCGTTGAAGTCCGAGGCTGTGTTTACGGGAAAGCCCCTGAAGAGTACGGCCCCGGACTTTTTGAGCAGGGCCTCAAGATACGGTTTATGGGCTCCGACGGTTTTGGTCAGAGGAGAGAGAGTTAAGGGAACTGTGGGACCCGGAGATATAACCGCCGGGAATTGGATTCCTTTGTAGAGCTTTTGCTGTGGGATTTGGATTTCCACGAAAGTTCCCGCCATGGAATTGAGATGGAGCGTGTGGTTGACGCGCCGGTTTTGCAGTTTCGTGGTGAGAAATTGTGAGTGGACTGGTTTCTTGGTGAGTGATAGTGTGGAGCTGTACGTGTACCTTGTGGGGGATTGCGTCTTGGTTCAGGTATATGGTTGGTCAGGTTGTAATGGGCCTTTACTTGGGCTTATTACTATGTGCCAATAGTGATGGGCTTTTAATTGAGAAAGCCTGTGTTATTACTCGTCCGAGTGGACTCGCTGACTCAGTAAAATATAGGCAGAAATGAGCGGGACCTTGTGAAATTCAAAAGGCACAGAGTGACCGATACAGAGTGCGGAAGAGAGAGAGAGAGAGAGAGATGCCGAGGAACGAAGAGAGGGCGAGGTCGGTGACGGTGAGGAAGGCGCTGAGGGACCTATCAAACGGCAATGGCTGCGGAAGATTCTCGAAGTCCATAGCCACCGCGAAGAAGAAAGACAAGGAGGAACACAGCCAGAGGCCTAGGGTCGAAGAGGAAGAAGAAAAAGAAGAGGACCGAAACGACGACGCTCTCGATCGCCTCTTGCTCGTTCAGTCCGATCTCTCTGCCCTAATTCATCAGGCAACATTCTCGTTCTTGAAAAATTTGATCTTTCCTGGGAAATGGAATTTTCTTTGTGTTTTTTTTGGAATGTGATTTGTATTGAATGGGCAGATTGATGAGCTTGTTGTGCAAGCATTTAAATCCAAGTCAGCAGCAGCAGCCAGCAACGAAGTTGAATCCTTCACACATTTCTTGTCTGAAATGATTTCCTCTTTGAAGGTTGTTCAATTCTTAGCCACACATTGTATTTTACATCCTATTTTGGCCCATATTTGATGTTCAATTTATGCAATTTTGCAGCCATGGGTGCCCAGATTTCAGAGGGCACTCTCCACTCCTATGCGGTCTGCTGTAAAAAAAGTCGAAAGTGGCGAGATTGAGAGCCTGGAAGAGGACGAATTGGACTCGTTAATCTCGCCATCTCCCCTTGTGTCTTGGCGTGCTGACTGCACTATCGAGAGAGGAAGGCATCTGTTTATGCTTACCCCTCTGCCCATATCGAAGTCTCTATCATACAAACCTCCAATGCCTTCTAAGTCGTTGGTATTCGAAAGGGTTACTTCTAATAATACTACTGATAGGCTACCATTCTTTAATCTTACTTTTGAAGATAACAATGATGATTTGCTTGAACGTGTAGCAACAAAGCCAACTCCAAGTAAGCCTTCTGATTCAGTTGCTACTGAAACAGAAGGCACTCTTGGGTCTGGGTTAGTTTCTACACCAATGTTTTCCAAAAGAAGGGGGTCCATGGTTGTGAATGCCATGACTCCATGCCTGAAAATGTCTCCTCCTAAATCTTGTGTTCTGCTTGAACCTGTTTCGGAGTCGCCTGATGAAAAGTCTCCTCCTGGTTGTAAGGGCCTTCATGGGGTTGTTCGACGGTGCACCCCATTTCCAGTTGGGTTCACAAATTACAGTGATTCCTCTGGCAGCGAAGCTTCCGAGGATCTGGCTTTCAGGTATCCAGAGCTCTTGGCGTTAAGAAAGTCCTATAAATCAGGAATTAGAAAGAAAGATGCAGAAGCATCACCAGATTGGTGTATGTCACCTCCTAAAACTTGTGTTTTGCTGGAGCCGCCTGATGAAAAGTCTGACAATGCTGCTACAGATTGCCACTTGCCGGTAACCAGTTGTCTTCTCGATAAGCAAGTGAATTTGTCTCTGTCAACCAAAAATGATGGGCAAGCAGGCAGTCATCAGATCAAGACAACTTGTCCCAAAGGTATTGGCTATTTATTGTCTACTACTTTACTAGTTATTTTGTGTGCCCGCTCAGATAGCATACTGGACATAGATTGATTCAAATTCTTTCTTTTGTCACAGAGCCTGTGGGTGGCAGCTTTGCACTGATAGAAAGCACTCCCATCTGGAAAAAAGCTGAAGGTGTTGTTCGGACAGGTAAACATCCTGGTGAGAATACTCTAAAGAGGGAGTTGTGGACAAAGTTTGAAGCAGCTTCTATGAATGAGGTTCGCCGCCCTAACAATTTTGGAACTCATAATGGATTTCTTGACCTGTTGGATGAGGCTTCTTGTGAAGGACATTAGCAATTGGCTTTTGAACAAATATTTTCGAGGATCTTTCAGAATTCTGGTTTGTACAAGGTGGTTCATATGTATCTTTAGAAGCATAAGGAGCTTAGCTCATGTAATTTTGTACCCCTACAACATCAATACCACCAGCAACACCTGTGATTTTACAGAGTACTTTGTTGTGAAATTCATCTTTTTTGTAAGCCTCTCTTGGCTGTTCTGTCTTTCTGTCTCATTTTAGTTCTGTTTCTTCGTTTATGAACCAGCAATTACAAAAAAACTTGAAGCTTGTACATCTGCAAGATTTGACTTCTAATTTGCAAATTTTATTAGAAGATAATTAAGGGTCAACAAAATCCAAGTCTCATAATAAGATTGACAACCTATAGCCACACCCACATACAACAATACAAACTTGTGACATAAACTGCATCGTACAAGTTACATCATGAATTTCAAGTATCAAATAGCAGAGGGCCTCATAAGCATTGATCCATCCATTTTCCATGATAACAATGTTCAGGTGGCAATTTGTTGTTGAAATGTTCAAATAAAATGCAGAAGTTACTGAAGGTAGCATGCCGAGAAAATAAATTTCAAGAAATCACTGAGTCTCAATAGCGACAACCGTCGAATTTTGCAGCCAAAGAAGGGTTTTACATGAAAAAGCTTTGAAATAAAGCAGTATGTGTTGGATAACATCTTTATCACTAGGTTGGGGAATGAGTTGGATATGTCAAAGTTTCATAACAAAGGAAAATGCTTTTATCACTAGAATTATAACTCAGTTGCAACAAATCATATTAGTAATATACACATTTATTATCAAATATGGGATAACGAGAAGTGCTTATTCACGATATGGCATAACTTAATTGTTACTAGTCTCTTGTCACATGCATTGTGCGTTTCAATTGATTTTTTTAAATATTTAATTAAAAATTTTAATAATTTATTTGTTCTAAAATAATGATAGTGGAGAAAGTGAGATGCTAAAAGTAAAAATGTAATTTTGTAGAATACTTTTTTGTTATTTATTAATAAATAATGTTATAAGTTTCTATTTCTTAAGTGAGAGTATTTTTAGAATTTACAAATTTAATCATTTTGCTATTCCTTATAACTTTATATATATAAAAGATAACGTACATGAAAATTTAATAAACCACACCACATAAAAACATATGTACCAAAAAAAATATACACGACACTACCAAATTGCTATTACTTTAATATCTAACAAATAAATTAAAAATTATTTATATACTAAATTTTTTTGGCTTTGTTTAAAAAATTAAACTAAATTAAGAAATAAATAAAAAATTGGGGTTTTAGGTCTCTCCGACTCGGACTGTTTGCCTCTAACTGACAAAACCCTCTCCATTTCTTCAACACTTCCTAAAACCCTGAAACCTCTCTATTCGCTAACAATGGCGGTACCGAGCCAATTGATTCAGCACATTGAGTCTTACGTCGACACGTCGCGCTCTCCTACCCAGCAGGTTCACGCTTCCTCCAGTTTCTAGAATTTCTTAGTGAAAATTTTCTACTAGTTCCAGTTCTTTAATGCTATGTTTGGCTGCTCGGAAATATAAGTAAAAAAAAGTGTTAAACAATAAGAATTCTAACTAAATTATGTATCTTTTTTTTATTGTTTTGTTATTTTGGAGTTTTGAATTCACTTTTGGCCTGCTTGGTGGTAGGTACTTTGATCAAAAACATATATTAATTCTAAGTATGTAACCTATGTATATGAGTTTATTTCATGTTTCTTCTTTGGGTTAGGATGGTTTGAGCTGAAAATGTGTGTGCTTTACAGGCTGCAAGCTTGAATTCTATCATTTCTCTCGTGAAGAGTGACTTATTAACTATTGAAGTGCTGGTACGGTTAAATCTTTTCATTTTCCATTATGTTCCGGCTTAATCAAATTTTTTGTTGTCTCTAATTTCTTTGTTTCGAAATAGGTGATAGAGATGAGGATGTATTTGACCACTACGGATAATGTGATCCGTGCTCGGGGTAACTTTTATGTCTTTTTAAATTTTTTAAACTTTAGGAAAACCCAAAAATAAATTACTAATAATGTAATTAATTGCCATGGACACTTATTCTTAGACTAAAAAGTCTTACTATGTGAAAGAGTAAACCTCTTGGGCTTCTACAATAAATATGTAACCATACATAAGTTCTCCTCTATAATACTGTCCACAAAATAAAGTTAAATAATCGGTTCTCTAATAAATTTTGTAATATTTCAAAGAGTGTTACTATAGACTTTAGAATGTTTATGATTGCCTAAAATGGATAAATTCAAAGACACAATCTGAAAGTTTCTTGGAACATGGTATTCTTCTTCAGGCATTCTTCTTCTGGCAGAAGTTCTAACAGGTCTTGAATCAAAGCCACTAGATAATGCAACTATTCACAGCTTGATAGGATTCTTCACAGACAGACTGGTGCGTTGAATTTTTCCTCTGCAACATCTTTTTTGCAATGTCATATTTTGTTTTCTCAGAAGTAAACTAGTGATTTTATTCACATCAGGCAGATTGGAAAGCTTTACGTGGTGCTCTTGTTGGTTGCTTGACACTGCTCAGGAGGAAAGTTAATGCTGGAACGGTCTCTGCCAGTGATGCAAAAGTGGTTGCTCAGTCTTACATACAGACCCTACAGGTGCAATCTTTAGGGCAGCATGACAGAAAGGTAGGACTATGGATGATCTTAATGTCTAAGACATTGAAACGTGACTGCTTGCTGTTACATGTATAGTGAATGAATTTGTGAAAACAAAACTGTTTGACTTCCATGTCCAAATACTATTGCAGCTTTGCTTTGAGCTTTTGGAATGCCTTTTAGAACGTCATCCCAATGAAGTTGCTTCAATGGTATTATTTCTGTTCCACTTCCTTTAACTTGTTTGTGTTCTGTCTGCATAAATTTGGTCTGCTACTATACCTGTTTTATAACCTTTTCAGTGGTATATGTTGAAAATTATGGGAAAAAGGAAAGATGCCTGATACTATCACCTTAACCCTGGTTGATTACAATACACAGCCAATTAGCTGTTTCCTTTCTCATTGCAACTTTATGAACGACCTGAAAGTTTTTTGGAAGATTGACTTGGACTACTAAAATAAATGCTATGAGTTCAGTGGACATCTATTCAAATAATGAGAATGTCTGGATTGCTTTATACAGGCCAAATTAGAACCTGGAACTCATTATCATGGTCATGTTACAAGTGTCTGTTTGGGATTCAATTTTATATCATTACTCTCTTTAACAGTCTATCATTCTTGAAGTATTTGATAGTTTTCGGTCATGTCATACCTCAATTAACTCTCACTCTCTCTCTCTCTCTCCCCACATTCCACACAAGTGCACGTGCATGCATGTGTGTGCACCTTATACCATGGAGGTTTCAGCTGCTTTCTGTCTACTTTGCCTTAAAGTAATTTTGCAGTGATTCTGGTAACATGCTGATCAGTTTGTTCTCCATTGTCCAGGGTGAAGTCCTTTTTTATGGGATTTGTGAAGCTATTGATGGAGAAAAGGATCCTAATTGCTTAATGTTAACATTTCATATTGTTGAGGCTCTGGTTCAAATATTTCCAGACCCATCTGGGCCACTTGCAAGCTTTTGTGGAGAGTTATTTGAATTATTGGGATGTTACTTTCCCATTCATTTTACTCATGTAAGCTTATCTTTACCTTTTGGTTGAATTTTTGACTAATTTTTTTATTTACTTCTAAAATTGTATCCGCGTAAACTATTTAATAGCATTATGAATAAAAATTCTAAAATTAGTTTCATAAATTGCATTGTGTATAGATGTGACAGAACTTTTTGATATCTTGGTCTTCTCTGAAGCCACCTCTTGGAAATGACTAATGATGCATGTAAGCCTTTTTTACCGGTGGGATGTGTCCTGTTCAATTAGGATGTCTCCACCCAGACAATTGGGTTATCAAATTGTTAATGAGATTATGTATGTGCTGGTGATTTATTGTTATTTATTCATCGAAGTTGCTTTTATTTTATGAATATGTTGCTTGATTGTTTTTCTGGGGTAGATATACCAAGTCGTCTGTTGTTTTTAATGTTGTTTGATTGGTGATCTGTGGTATTTATAACCTTTACAACTCCGTTGTGACTAGCCCGACAGCCCATAAGACTATTGTTCGATCTGTTATATGTTATACTGTTCATCTTAAGTATACCAACCTATAAACCTATTTCTAGATGTGAACATTGAAATTACATGTAACAGGCCTAATGGCCCTTAGCTGCTCAGTTGCCTAAATTAATGACTCAAATTACTATTTATTCAGGTGGTACCTTGATATCCTTTACTTTATGTCTTTTATCAAAAGATTCAAAAAAATTTGCACCGCCAGTTTCTTGTAATGGTGCATCACAATTATCATGCCATTTTTGCTTGCGGCTAAAGAATTTTGATCTCTTAGTAGTTATTCTAAAAGAGATTCTTGGTGTCATTCTGCAACAGTAGAATATTCAATTGTTGCTTTCTCTTCTGCCACCTGCAACACAATGTTATATTGATAGAACCTATTCAATTTATCTACTATTTCGTGCGGTATCAAATTTTCAAAACTAAAATGAAAAAGATAATCTTATATGTGGGAAATTACTTTAAGAAAAGTAAGAACATCATCTTTGGACCTACAATTCAATAATTGGAACCGTTCATATTTTAGAACATCATTCAAAAATCACCGTCGTAAAAAATCAGTCAAATCGGAAACTGTTTAGCCAGTTTATTATAGCCAACAACATTTCAATTTTATCCGATGAACTGTATTTTTTTGCATAATTTAGATGACCAAACAATTACAGATTTAGCTGATTTTTTTACAGGGATGACCCTTGAGTGTTAAACATGAATATGAATATGCACACACATTTTCTAATTAAACATTGATGGTTCAAATTTTTATGGTTTCGCATTCTTTCTAGTCTCATTGAAATTGGTATGCCTTTAAAGATAATCACAGTTGAGGCTTTCTGTTTAGTTACTTTATTTTTAAATCACACAGAATATAGATTACTTGTCTCTTTATTTGCCTACATATGCCACATGTTCAGTTCTTTACGATCTGAGATTTCATTGATATGTGATATGTGGTTTTTATCATATACATGGTCCAGCTGAAAGATGAGGACACTGATGTGAGGAGGGATGACCTCTCGAAGGCACTAATGGTATGCTATCACTGAGACTGCTGCTGTCCTTTAAATTACTTTTGTTCTTAATCTTTTGCCTGAATTTTTCTATGCTATGATTTTCTGGCATTCTGAACTTTGTTATGTTCATTTTATGGTGGGGTACAGCTTTTTTTATTATTTATTTCTTCTGATTTCTTTAGGCACATGTGCAAATGCCCTTTTTTTAATATATATATATATATGTATATATATATATTTCCAGTAAATAGAGGAAGTTGTAAATGGATAGTTTTTCTGTCTTTTTTTTTTTCCTTTGAAAAAAATTGTAGCTGAATCCTTATAAACCTCTACACTCTACAGTAGCTGTGAGCAGTTTTCACCAAGTAAATTTTTTAGTCTGAAAACAAGTGTTAAATAAAAGAGTGAGACAAAGTATGAGTCATGAGGGAAAAGTGATTCAGGAACCCAGCCTTTTCCTTTATGTAATAGTAAAACGAACTCAAGTATATGTAAAGCCTGCAACTGGGTCTAAATCAGTCTATAATCCTTCTAGGTCACCAGGTTGGAGTATTTCACGTTGCAGTTTCCCTATATGCGAAGTTACTGATTCACATCTGCATTTTGTTAATATTTTTTCATCTCAGTTTGTGTAGTTGTCTCAATTTTTCTTCATCTATGCTGGAAGTTTACGCCCAAGGCTTTAGAATTTTATATGAAATAATTAATAACTTTGAAACCTATTCAAATGTTTGGTTAAACATTAAGGTATCTGGAGTGAAGGAAAACCATACTTAGTCTGTGCATGAGAAATATTATCTTTTTATTGCTGTAGTTTATTGCTTAATGTGTTCTTTTTCAATGAGGTAATTGAGTAAGATGGCATCATGTGATATTAGAAGTATTTAGTACTCATGTATATAACTACCTATGTGATCTTCACTTGCAATATATTTAAACTAAATTTTGTCTTTCTGCAGTCAGCATTCTCTTCCACACAGTTATTTGAGCCATTTGCCATTCCATTGCTTCTAGAGAAGCTTTCTTCTTCTCTGCCATTAGCAAAGGTTTGGTGCAATTCAAATGCATATCTATCTTTTGTGTTGCAAATGCAACAATTTTCACTGTAATTTGTGGAATTGCCTTTTTCTAAAAATATTGACTGCTTGGTCTCTATGCCCTAGGTTGATTCTTTGAAGTATCTTAACTACTGCACTTCTAGATATGGAGCTGACAGAATGGCAAAACATGCTGAAGCTATTTGGATTTCATTAAAACATGCAATAAGTAGTTCATTGGAAGAGCCGGCTAAATCCTTTACTTCAGAACCACTATATGGCCTTGGTTTTCAAGAGAATGAAATTGCTACAGAAGCTCTCATGCTTCTACAAAAGGTTTCCATGCAAAACGATGCTTTATTTTTAAGTTTGATTGTTCGGGATGAAGATATAAACATAGTTTTCAACTCCTTAGCTAGTCATGAGAGTTATAATAATATTCCCTTGCAAGGCAAGCAGCGTTTACATGCAGTTGGTCGCATCCTTTATATAATCACCAAGACTTCCATGGCTTGCTGTAATAGAGTGTTTGAAAGTTTCTTCCCTTGCCTAATGAACACTCTGGAGATTTCCGTGGGACATGCATCTGAGGATTGCACTCTTAATGAGAATTCTTTTTCCTCTAAAGGACTTAATTTTGGAGCTCTTTATCTCTGTGTGGAATTCATCATGGCATGCAGAGATTTAATTATGAGATCCAATGAACTTGCCGAGCAGCCTGATACTGCACATGAGACATGTTGCTACATGCTTCAGAGCTTTTCAGCTTCACTAGTCAATGCCTTTTGCTCTACCTTGGCAAAAAATGCTAATGAAGTTGTTCATGATGCAGATATTTATTTCAAAGGTGAATGCTTTAGGTTTCCAGTGCAGTACAAAGCTTTTCTGTTTGAACATGCCATGATATCTAATTGCATGTGGTTAATGTGTTCATAACCCAAGATGCTTACCCTGTGATGAGTTAATCCTAAAAATTTGAGTTATGTGAACCTGGGCATGCATCAGGTAGGAAGTTGGCTCTAGATATGACATTTATTGCATTCCCGAATCTTATGTTAGAATTCTACATCTCACTTGTTTTACCAACTTGGCTAGATCTGTAGGCTGTAGGTGAGAAGTTTTGGTGTACTTGTGACATTTGTCAAATCCTCAAATCTTATGATGTTGATAGTCTGTGTTAGAATGACGATTTTTTGTTGAATACATTCTCTGTGTGCTTGTTTGAAATATTAAAATGCCTTATAGTCTGTAATCTGTATCTCTTTGTCAGAGTTGCCTATTTGATTCTTAAAACAAGTTTTCTGTTCTTTTCAGGAACTTCAGTTCTGGGCTGTCTTTTTTTTGTTTTGCCTTTTCATGCTATGTCTAACAATGTTCCTAAGACATATTAGGATGTTTTTCAGCATACTAAACAATTATTTACACTGCCTCCTGCAAAACCTGCCCTTCATCTTATGTAAACAAATAATTAAATGCATCAAAATTTAGATGGTATTTCAAAGTGTCAAATTCATCATCATGATGTGTTTTGGGTAATTTATTTCTTTTCTCTCTTTTCCTTGCATTATTTGCACTTCCAATAGCAGAAATTTATAGAAAAAAATATTTGCCCTTCCTTTATATGGATTTGATCTTCCAGTTGAGTGACCGATGCACATTTTATATGGTTAAATTATAAATATGAGATTTGAGTGCCAGTTCCAACCATACTGATTCTGTTTTTCCTTTTAAATTGATATGCAGTGAAGGGTTTACAGATGCTGACTACATTTCCTGGAGATTTCATGCCAATGTCAAAATTTATGTTTGAGAATATTCTGACAACGCTCATGTCAATCATCTTAGTGGATTTTGACAAGACATTGTTGTGGAAGCTAGTATTGAAGGCTTTAGTGCACATTGGCTCATTTGTTAATATGTATCATGATTCGGAGAAGGCACTAAGCTACATAGGTGTTGTTGTTGAAAAGACTGTTTCATTGGTGTCTCTTGATGATTTTAGTTTGCCTTTTCTGCTAAAACTGGAAGCAATCTCTGAGATTGGTGCTAGTGGGGTAAACCATATGCTGAAAATTGTACAAGGGCTGGAAGAGGCAATAGTAGCCAACTTATCTGATACATATGTACGTATGGGCCTTTAAATTCTCTGTTTGTCATACAGAAACTATGCCTTTACATGGTCATGGAATGTCCTCAGTCAAGAAGTTGATGATGTTGCATGTTTGTGTCATCTGTAGTTAATCATTTTATATTTGTGGCTCTAATTTAAGAATTGAGGACAGTTTATGTTTTGTATTTTTTTGTTTTCTATTTCACTCTAGTTCCAATTGTGTTTGGGTGAGCAATCCTCTCTTTTAGGTTATAAGCTCAAAGCATTCTTTGTTTTATCTCATGGCTCTTGTCTTTGCATTTTGATTGCTTAGGTCCATGGAAATTTGAAGTCAGCAGAAAATGCAATTCAACTTTTGGAATGCTACTCTAATAAGATTCTTTCGTGGTATATTTTTATAGCCAAATATTTCAATTTGTAAACTTTGATTATTCTGATTGCTGAATTTTGCTATTTTATTTTTCAACCAGTAATTCCCTTAATCTATGATTTCTAGAATAATTTGCTCAAAACCTAGCAAGTTCACAAATTTCTATATAAGGTTGCGGCCATGGTGCAACCTGTTTAGATTTGCTAGAGAACTCTAGATATTTGAAGAGTAATTTATATATTTCATTCTAAATATTTGAAGACTGATTCACACCTTTTCATTGTGTAGTTATTAGGAAAACAAAGAATCTCTCATGAACATTGTTTGGCGCATTAAATATATTGAACCACTTAGTTGAATACATATGATTCTGATATATTGAACTCATATTCTCATTTTAGTTATTTCTGGTGAATATTGGTATGCATACATACTTTTATCTGTCTTTGTAAAATGCAATAGTCATGGTAAGGAAATCTATATAACTAAGTTTGACCCTCTTTTCACTTTTAGAGTAAACATTACCACCACAACAAAAATGTGCGTGACTTCTCTGTCTTAAATCTCTGTTTCTCTTTTATTAGTACACAAAGTAATACATAAGTTTAGGTTCATACTTGGGAGAGCACTGTGTTGCATTCATGAGATGTTGTTGCTGGATTGTTTGTGCTCCCAGTGTAATGTGTTTTCTTTTCTTTGGCATTCCTTTTTTGCGACATTCCTGTTTGATATGAAGTTTTATGTTGAAATGGGCTCAGGATCAATGAAACCGGAGGTCTTGAGGAAGTTCTGTTGCATTTTGTCATTAATATTTGGAATTGTGCTGAAAGTTGCAAAGACTTCAGCATTCAAGTCCAGGAAGAAGTGGTAAAGCATTTTACTTTTTTCTTTTTTTTGTGTAGGAAGATTTTAGCATTATGCTGTTTAGTCTTTATGTTAGAAACATCTTTCAGTTACTTTTCACATTGCTTACCTGGATTCAGTGATTGCTGAAAAAGATAGATTATAATACTACACCAAGAAGTCCAATAATATTTACTAATATTTATATATTTACTTCAGGGAATTCTTGATGCAACAATGATGGCGATGAAGCTTGCTGTTGGGAGTTGTTCAGAGGAAAGCCAGAACATTATAATCCAAAAGGCTTACAGTGTTCTTTCATCAAGCATATATATTCCATGTAAGGAAACCATGGATGCCACCTCTTCAGTCCAGCTTGAAGAGTTGCACCTTTCTGAACAGATAGACAATTTTTCGCATAGAGATGAATGGATACTTTCACTATTTGCATCAGTAATCATAGCAGTGCGTCCAAAAACACATATTCCAAATGTAAAAGGAATGTTGCATTTATTTATGAAAGCCATTCTTAAAGGTTGTGTTCCAGCAGCTCAGGCATTGGGTTCTGTGATCAACAAATTGAGTTCAAAGTCCAATGAAACAGAAATTTCAAATGATTGTACGTTGGAAGAGGCAATGGATATGATTTTCAGGACAAAATTATGGAATTTGAATGAAAATGGAGTTTCAAGCAGATGTGGAACAAGGCAAGGCAGTAAAGTGGGTCTTACTGATTTATGCCTTGGTTTTTCAAGCAATAAACTGCTTCAAGTTCATGCCATTGTGGGACTAGCATGGATAGGGAAAGGTTTGCTTCTATTTGGTCATGAAAAAGTAAAAGATGTAACTAAAATTTTTTTGGAGTGCTTACTGTCAGATGTCAGAATAGCCTCCATGGAGTTGAAGCAAGGTTTGTTAGAAAACAGTTGCGAGCAGCCTTCTGTGATGAGAAGTGCAGCAGATGCATTTGACATTCTCATGAGTGATTCTGAAGTTTGTTTGAACCATAAATTTCATGCCATAACACGGCCACTCTACAAGCAGCGGTTTTTCTCTACAGTGATGCCAATTCTGCAGTCTTTGATAATGAAATCTGATTCACCATTGTCTAGGTACATACACTTAGTCTATACTACTTATTGCACATGCCTTGAAGAAACTTCTTGTTGACTTTTTAAAGCTAGAACTTGAAGTCCTGATTAGACGATTCTTATATTTATTACATACCCAAACTACTGCCTTATTTCAGATCTATGCTGTTTCGGGCATCTGCACACCTTATATCTAATGCTCCATTAATTGTTATCTTGAACGAGGCCAATAAGGTAATTTTGAAAATAAATAAAAAACAAATATAATTAAATTTCTGCTGCCATTTTAATGTCATAGATACATTACCTTGTCAATTTTGCAGCTCATGCTAATACTGCTGAATGGATTGTCCATGCTAAGTGAGGATATTCTGGATAAAGATAAGCTATACAGTCTTTTGTTAGTTCTATCTGGAATATTGACCGATAAAAAAGGTAATTGTTTGTGTGTACACACATATACCCACCTGTTTTCTATATGTTTCTCCGTGGATTAACTAAATTAACATATGTTATTTATGTATTTCTCTCCTGATATGTGACTGCTTACCATTGGCTTATGCTTACATAACTCTTCACCTAATTCTAACTGTACATTGTTCTGCTTGTCCTTGCAGGACGAGAAGTTGTCATGGAGAATGCGCATATTTTGATTAATTGCCTCACCGGGCTTATTGCCTACCCTCATATGATGGTACCAGATCTTTCTTTATATACCAACTTCGTTTTGTTGCTGACTTGTGCTATAAAAAAGCTTGCACACCTTTTCTGTTTCTTTCAGGCATCTAATTTGTGACTGTCAAGTATCAACTTTCAGTTTTCCACTCCTCTTCTCCTTAAATTTTGTTACGTGGCTCATTGCATGCTAGCCTTTCTAGAGTTGAAGTAATTTTTATATTTTTCGGTTGATGTAACTTTCTTTTACATGTTAAGCTTGTTCGAGAGACTGCAATTCAATGCCTTGGTGCAACATCTGAGCTACCCCATGCAATAACCTATCCCATGAGAACACAGGCTAGTTTGTTTTTTGTTTTTTATCATAAGATGTGTTTCCATGTGTGTGCATGCTTGTTTCTTATACATCCCGCTTTATTCAGGTACTGCAAGCATTATCAAAGGCTCTTGATGATCCAAAGAGGGCTGTTCGTCAGGAAGCTGTTAGATGTCGGCAAGCATGGTTAGTGATTTAAATCAATATTGTCGTAGCTTTAAATACATTTTTGCTCCTTTTTAAGATTTGGATTTCACTTGCTATGAACAGGGTATCAAACTATCAATTTCAGAAATGAGTCTTTAACTTATAAAGCATTGGTGGACCATCAGATTGTCACCACGTGTCATCATCCAAGCCTATGATACTGTTGCATTACTGTTACTTACGTGGAAGTAGTTAAAGCTTTGTTTGATCAGTTAGTGGTTAAGCTGGAGGTTAAGCTGAGCTAATCACTCTGTATAAATATATCTTTGTACACATTTTCTCATTAATCAATGAAATTATTCTGTAAGTAATCATAAAGGGCAGTATAGAGTTAGTAAACATTGACCCAAAACAAAAAATAAAGAGTTATTAACCAAAGGCGGGCCCCTACAAACTTTGGAAAAAATAAAATAAAATCAGTATACGTTTTTTTTTGGCCAAGAAATCAGTATACGTTTAAATCAAACTCTTTTGTTTTAAGAATTAGACCTCTTCGAGCCTCATTTTTTAGTTTAAAGCCCTATGAACCTAAATAATAATGTAATATTTAATCAACTCATGAATAATTTAGGGTGAATAATTTAACATCAATTAAAACAAATATTTTGAATGACTATTTTGCCCTAAGTTGTTAAATGATAAGAGTTGATGTAGAACATTCAATGCCATCTTTTTTGCAAAGTTAATTTCCGTTTCATTCTTCAATTTATTTTCCTTGCCCAAACCTCGATGTTCCATCCTAGAAATAGGGCAGATTGCTTTTGCCCACAATCTCTGCAAAAATTGCAAGTTAATTTCCCTAGAATCTCTTCCCTATAATTTTTGGGTGACTTAAAATAAGAAAGAAATTAAACTCACAGTCCAACCGGTCTAAAATTTTACCAAGCGGTCGGCAATTCTTTACCAAACCTTTGGTGGTTCTTACAACCTAAAATCTACATCTACAACTAAAAACATGTTATTTGCAACGTGTAGCTTATTTTTAACCTTCAGGTGTGCATGCGAATAGATTGTACTTAAGTTTTTGTTTGATTGAATTTCCAATTAAAAATCTTTTAAAAACTGAACTTGAGAGTAATTTATTATTAATTTTTTTGCTCTAGCTAATCTATTTCATCTCGTGTTTCAATTCTCATTGCAACCCATTCCACAAAGCTTTCGGTGAGTCAGTATATCCCACATTAATCTGTGTAGTTCTTGCAATACAGGTCTTCGGTGTAATTTGTGTTTCACTTTCACCTCATCGATATTCATGTGAAGAATATAGAGAAATAGAAGAGAGGGCAACATGTTTCAACAATGACAAATTTGCTCAACACATTGGGCATATAAACTTAAATTGAATTTTTTTATATATTTTTTTTTTCTCAAAAGTTTACAGGGGCTATTGTATGTTCTGCCCCTGGCTGTGGCTAAAGATACATGTAGATATTTTGATGTTCGAACAGGCATCCCAATAGCAAGCTACAAAATAGTTCACACTCCTTTCTTCGCAGCAACATCTGATGGCAACTGGGAAATAATCCCAAATTAGTTGCCACCACTCTTCAAGCCTCCATGACAGTCGGCAACATTTACATCAACAGAGAAGTCAATCAGATAAATCATCTTCAGCACCACTATATTCATCAATATCTTGGTGTCGCGAAATCTTATTTGGTCTTTCAAGGGCATCTTCCCCATCAAACCTTCTTGTTTTTAGACTTGATGGAGCTCCCCTTGAATAATCCTGAATGCAGCAGAAAATTTGTTTATATGCAATTATTCAAATCATCCTACCTACACTAAAGGAATTTAAACTTCAACAAATAGCTCTATCATCATACCCCTGCATCCTTTAGTTCGATTGCAGCAACAGTTGATCTCCGCCTGACGGTCACTCTTGCAGGTGTGGGAAAATGTTCAACCTCATCACTGGATTTTCCCTCTTTGGACCTCTTTTTTCTCAAAACAAGCTTTGTGGGAAGGGGCTGCGTTGTGAATGGAAAGTGTATACCAATGATTAAATTAGACAATCTTTAATGAGCTCTTCCAAAAAACGAAAGAACAAACAAAACATGCACAACAAAACAAAATCCCGATTCAAGTTGTATACCACATAGCGTGCTTCTTCTTCATCAAATGAAACAAGGTATGTTGTGGGATCATCCACATCATCACCTCTTACCTGTTGATGCATCAAAAGAACTATGATTAAATAAGCAATCAAAAACTGGCTTAATCAGTAACTTTTCAAACTGTGGCCATACATACATCATATTGGTACTCGCGAACCCAAGAATATGAAACATCTTCGGATTCATCATACAGATCCTTTGATAGCTGCTACCATTGAAAATAAACAAATAATATATGAGCCGTGAGAAAAGCTAATAAACTGTTAATATAATGTGCTTTAGGATCTAGATTAAGAACTCAAAACAAGCATATCTACCTCATTTGGAGAAGGAACCATATATGCCAAAAATTTCTCCGGATTAGCTGGATCTGAGCCTGTTACCTTATAACTTTTCATAATGGCCTGTAACGGATAAGATAATAATGCATCAGCAGCCACTTAAATGATTATGACAAAATTAAAATTTCTGGACAATAACCAAAGTACATGGATGCATACTAAATCTGATGTAAATGAAAAATCTAAAATAACTAAAATCATTGCATATTATAACTGCTGTGTTCAAGGCAATGTGCATTTTTGTACATAATATCTACCAAAGCCAAGGCTTCTGGTAAAAAGAAAATGATATTTTTGGTTGCACAGAGTAGAAATAAGGGGGCAGCATTATTGGCAATTCAATTTTGCCAATTCACATGAAAGGTGGATTCAGCTAACTAGAAGTGAAGAGCAATAGAGCCGCTCAACCACAATCTAACTATGGATAAATTTAATTTGAAAGTAGCATGAGCAGCAAAAATTAACATGAAAAACACAGATAAGAAAGATTCAAATTCATGTAAATCAAGGGACATTATGTCGTGGCTGAAAGGATTTACCTCCTACAAAGGCAATCCTTAAAATTATTCTCCCTACCTAAATGAATACTTTATTAGTATATTGCAAACACATACTAACAAGAAGTGAAGGAATACAATTTCAAATATAAGAAGGAAAGCAAATACTGATACGGTTAAAGTGGGGCATAGATGGATACAAGGTTGTATTAGTTTTTCTTGTTTTTGCCAAGCCTTTCATCGAATCAATTCATGCAATTTTTATGGTCCACTATCAGTTTTTAGGATCAAATTCTCACTCACTGATTTTGGGGATTTATTAATGTTAATGTGATGCAAATTGCGGAGTCCTAGAAATTCAAAATAGAAAGGAGAAGAATTTCTTTTTGGGTCTTAAAAAGAAGAAGGGATTGAGCATCTAAATTTATGACCAAAATTGGATGCATGCATCATAACCCAAACTCACCCTTGATTCATAAGCATCATGATCAGACTGGTCCAATTTATTGTAGATTTCTGAATCGGCAGTGGGAGCACCATCGAATGACGTAAGGACAAATTGGTCATCATACCTGTTACAAAAGCCTCATCAACATCAACATCCCCAAATTGATGTGAATATATATATATATATATGTAAATGTTTTAGGTTCGCAATTAATCAGCCACTAGCCCGATTCTTCATTATCACCATTGGTCGTCATTTTAGAAAAAAATAAAAATAAATTATAATCTGTATGTATGGGCTCACACATGTATATAGATGCTTTTGATTTCCAAATTCTGGACTCTGAATTAACAAGCTGTTCCAAACAACTTAAGCTTGACAAACCATAAATCTTTACCACTATTTATAATAAATTTACTTATCAAGATATTCCATATAAACGGCTTGTGTAAACACAGAAATGTCAAATATTCCATACCGATCAAAATCTGGCAGCAGAGGTAGAACCTCAACAGGGTATAAATTTTTATTCGTTGCATGAACAGGGTGTGACTTGCAAGCCTCAAATGATGCCTCAATTTCCTTTATTTGTCTTTCCCTGAAAGATTATTCAAGACAATTAGTGAAAATGAATAATGGATATGAGTTTTATGTTCACAAGGGCAGGTAGGAAAAGAGCACACCTATCATTAAGATTCTCCAAAATGTTGCGGCCTCCCTTCATTTCCCGCAGTTCTTTTGCTTGTTTTTCAGTTAAAGACTGCACATGTTGATGCACTAATTACAACATAGCTACCAGTATATTTCAAGAAATAATACTCATCTAAAATGGAGCATTAATTAACTACCTGTTTTGCCGACTCCATGCTGAGAGGAGATATATATTGTGTTTTAACCAGCCATGCAACTCCTTTATCGGTAGGTCTCTCTTTCCTTCTGATGCCATCCTTCTTAACAGGGGTCACTGCTACATCATCACGCAATAATTCCTCATCTTCCAAAGCAAGGGGTGGTCTAACACTGGGAGGACTGATTAAACCAGTAAAAAACAGATGTTCAGAGTTGTCATCCAATAAGAAACTTCTGATATCTTAAAAACGTTAGGGCTGGAGAGTAATAATACTTGTATACACTGAGGTCAAGCAGGTCAAGAGGTATCCCAAGATCTGGCTCAACAAAAAGCTTGGGCTTGTATGTTTTCTCCAACGATGTTATTGTGTATTTTGTATATCTGGAGGAGTGAGGGAAGAAAGATTGCAAAAGTTAAGTATATAATAAAAGATTGCAAAAGTTAACTATATAATAATAATAATTGTATTTAATCATGAAATTTGATAGTAAGATAACAGAGAATAACAATTATACTCCTAAAACATATGTCATAAAGCCATTATCCCAACAATCAGATCAACTGGTTTTATAGAGCTTTGATAAAAACCAAACTTATATGCTAAGTCCCAGACTCCCAATGAGACTTAAACCATAGTTTGACTGTTAAAACATGAACATATTAACCTAGGATACTCTTTCCCCCAAGGACTTTAAAAGTAAGCTCTGAACCGTGAAAATTAAGATCCACCATACGCACCAACATTTTCTGAATGCTATCTTCTAATGACAAGTGAACCTGCTTTGCTTGTTCATATTTTCTTGATCGTCCATCTAGAACTTCTTGTTGCATTCAGTTTACCTTTAAATACCATATCAAGTTTCACCTTTTACCCAGTCTTCCATAAATACTAATAGGATTGATGCTATGTCACTAGATTAGCACAGGTAATTTCTAGTCTTTAATACACCCTGTAAAATGGATGCTACCTGGATGCTACCTGGCTCATAAGAAAATCATGCTTCACATATCTTTTCCCTTCTCACTTCATTCCCCTAAAGCTTCTACACATTTTACCACGATTTTTCTAAATAATTATCCCTCTTTGTGAAAAATAGTAGCACAAATTATCAAAGAATGGCATCTTCCATACCAGAGCAGTAGAAATTCATTTTCTTGTCTAAATAAATCATGTTCGTCTGTCTGCTTTCTTCTTTAACTCTTTCATATTCTGAATTTTTTTCTCAAGTGCTTTCCCAGAATACACTATATTCTTTTTTGAGTGTGGTCAAGTCTTTTTATTAGAATAGAGTGTGGTCAAGTATTGTTTTACAAACTAATAGAATTCCATTTGTTGAGCACATTCATTGTGAAAGTTCTAATTGCTCATATTAATTCCTACATTTAAGAATGATTGCAATCATATAATGTCACTTACCCATTCTTACATGCCTGCATGAATAATTTAATAAACATGCATGTACACACAGAAAAGCCTAAATGAATAAATGTTGAAAAGGCTGAAAAACAAAAGAGGCAACTTACTGATCTTTTTCTCTCTTCAGAGACATAAGCTTTGGCTGTGCACTTGGATCTGGAAGTTCATTCCGGAATCTTCAAAGAGCACACAATTTAAATTGGAGTCATTACAAGAGTAAACAATGCATACTTGCCACACACAGAGATGCACGATAATTATTTCTAACTAAAAGTACATTGTTCAGCTGTCTATAATATATAAGATTCCTATGAACTGGCATTGCACCATAGAATAAACAAAAAAATGCACAAGAAAAAAATTTTCTGAGTGTTGTCCACCTATTAAATCACAATAATAACATTTTATATTGCTCAAAAAATATTTTTTCTTTTAAATCATTTTCTTTTACTAAACATGAGGAACTCTTATAGGACCTTATCTAGTTTTAGTTATTTATCCTACAAAAAATTTGCAACCTTCAATTGGTTTAAGTTTTGACCTACAAAAGCAGCCACGGTGGCTGTCCAATTCAGTTGAAACAGAAACAAAAAATTGATATATCAAGAAAATTTCAAGTCAGAGCACTGTGTTCTTCGAACAAAGGTAAGTCACTGTCACCATACTCACTTCAACTTGCATAAAAATGTTGTTGGCTTCTTTAGCCTATTTTCAGCCCTCTCACCACTCAAGAATGGAGTAGCCCTCCTTTCGCCCATTCGCGACCCTGCAATTGACCCATGTCCCTTCCCAGAAGACAACATCTGCGTCTTTTGCAAAACTGAATTTTGGGAATCCTTCAGCTGCTGCCTATGCTTCTCTTCTTGCCTTTGCTTCTCAAACTCCCTCTTCTTCCTCAACCGCCTCTCTTCCTCTGTCTCCACTCTCCCGGGTGGCCCATTTGCTTTCTTCACTGGCACCAAAGGAATAGGGGGCTTGTGCAGTTTTTGAGGAACCCCATGATTCAAAGACCCATGTTCACGCCTCCCAGACACCGATACCTCCTTGGAAGCCCCTTTGTCATGGGAACCCCTACCTACACCACTATCCCTACTCTGTGGAGGGGGCCCTGAAGGTGGTGGGGGCGGTGAACTTGGGGGTGGAGGTGGTGGTGGGATAGAAGAACTCGGGGGTGGAGACAAAGGTGGTGGGGGTGGAGGTGGTGGCTGCTGCAATGGCTGCATTGGCTGGTGATTATACTGTGAATACTGAGAAGCTTGGTAGTACATGGGGGCTTGTGGAGGCTGTAAGGGCATCTTATTTGGCCCCACTGGAGGAGCTTGAGGGGGAGGAGGCGGCAGGTATGAATTTTCAGGTGGCGGAGGTGGTGGCGGGTAAGTGTATTGTGGAGGTGGATGAGGGTGTTGAGTTCTTGGACGGCCATAATTACTATGCTGGTAATTGTAATTTTGAGGGTACGAAGAAGGAGCTGCGGGCACAGCCCCATCACCACCACCCCAATTCTGATTATACTGATTGCCTAGCTGTTGCGTTGGCGGTGGTGCTATAGGGTTTGGATTCTGGGGCGGCCCAAATGACGATTGGGGCGGGAACGGCCTGTATGAAGCCATAGCTAAGCTAATTCTCCAACACTCCAACAATCTTCCACAAACCTCAGACACCCAATTCCACAAATTCTAAGTCCCTATTATCAAAACCCTAAAGCAGCAATCTTTTTGTCTTCTTTTTTTTTTTCTCAATCTCTATAATAGCCAAAAACCGAACTACAGCTCCCAATTGTAAGCTATATATACGTACTTATATATTGAATAGCTCAGTAATCTGAATTCACAACAAATAACAGACCATAGGAGAGATAAAATTGGACTGAGGGAGCTTGAAATCGCTGAACCAGATGTCTTGTGAACCCCGGGAGGGAGAGACTAGAGAGCCAGCTTTAGCTCAAACCCTAAATACTCAGCTCGCAAGAAAATCCGGAAACCCAAGCGAAAAAGATAATGCAATTATATATATACGCAGATAGAGAGAGAAGGTAGAGTGAGTGACCGGAGAAGAGAGATCGGATTCGGAGGGAAAGAGATGCTCTTCCTCTTCGTATTATTATACGATACAACGAGTGCACACAGTGTTCCGTGAGCTCTCGGATTTTTCTTGTTCTTTTTTCTATTTTTTTTTGGGCTCAGTAAGATTTTATCGGCAAAGTTTCGGCTGCGACAGCCACTTCATCATTCATCAATATCATCATCACCGGCAAATGTGATTCTTCCAAATTTTTTTTATTTATTGGGTATGATATTACCCTATCTAATTTTATTCCTAAAAGTGTGCCCCCAAAATTAATTTAGTTTTATTCTTAATTATTTCAATTATGTATTCCAGCATGTATTATGTGTTTTTCTTTTTGCAAACAAAAAACAAACCTGCAAAAATCCATGATCATCTAAATTAAGATAGATTGAAGAAGATTTTGTTTAAGTAAGTCGTCTAATAATAGGGTGGATAATTATGTTTCTAAATTCGAATGTTGTCTGCTTACAATATATATGCTTCACGTATGTCGAACACGAGACACATAGTGCCTCAAAGTCTGTCAACAATACGTTGTTTATCATGCTCTTCGACAGATCTGGAATCCCTACTTTGCTTCCTTGCAAGATTAGTACCATGCTCCAATTTCAGTTTTTAAACACAATTTCTCTCTCTTTACTCTTTTTATCTCTATGCTGTAATTAAAAATTGAGATTGAAGCCTAGGAAGCAAGGCAAGGGATTCAGGCTCCTTTCCAACAATGGAAGGTCTTGTTTACTATAATGTCCTCAAATTTGGATCACAGCACATAATTTCTTAAGTTCATTGATAGTGCGTTGTGTTGTGTATCATGCATGCCAACAATAAAAGATCTTATTTACTATAATAGTAACATAATTAGGTTTACAAGTAGGACACTTCTCTCATGCAGATCTGTCACGAGGATTAAAAAGTAAGGAGGGAGTCCCATTGATTCGAGCAGCAGGAGTCCACTGCTTTATGTGAGAGAGTCCTTTCTTTTTCCGTAAACTCCCTTACACAAGGGAGTTAATTCCTTACAACGTATATACATGCATTAACTTTGTGTGATAAATATAACTCATATATGGTCGAAATTAGTTGACGAGTATTTATGACTAGAGATCTTAGGAAAATTGAGTATATGTTATATTTTGAGTAATTGTAAAATGCAAGTATTTTTTTAGGTTTCAAAATATTACTAAATGGAAATTATTGAAATTTTGTTAAAAGTTTCAATTGATTTTAGTCTAAATTTTCATATTTTTTAACCATTGAAATTTTAATTTTAATTCTTTAGGTATTGGTATTATGAGTAATTAAGTGCACAAATTAAATTTATGGGTGCATATAAAATTGTTTTTCTTTTTTTTAAATCAGACAAATGGAAACGTATATTATAGCCCAAAGTAATTGGTTTGGGCCTAAGAGCCGAGGGTGAATTGATCCGACTCCATGCTGTAGCCATTCTCATTGTACTAGGGCCCATTTCAAGTACCAGCAATAAACATGATAATATCTCTCTCTCACTCTCTCAACCCCCCTTAGACATTGCAAAACGAGTTAGTTATATGAAGAGGAAAACTTAGCATTGCATTTTCATTGATGAACCAAAACATTCAACACATAGCTAGGCTAGCTGGCTAGCTTACATGGACATTGGAATAATCAAAAAGCACCTAGCTACCTAATTAAGCGATCCACTTGACCTTCCCTTAATTATAAATTCCTAATTAGGCAGCTTGGTATACATATCATATGTAGTACAAAATCCACCAACTACACATTAAGTTTTCCACATTGCAAATGCGGCCTCTGCCTCTCGATCGATTTCTTATTACTTGGGCCTACATGCACTCTCACTGGGTCCAGCTTGCCTTGCCATCTAAATCACAAAAAGGACAATTAAATGCACACTTCTATACTCTATATATCTCCCTTGGAAAAAAACTTGCTATATATATGCTTAGTTTTAATTACAATTAACCATAACATAAGGTTGTTTGGAAATAAATAATAATAATTAAAACTAGTTAGGTGACAAGTTTTAAGTGGGTGATTGTGTTGCATGGCAAGCTTAATCATATAAGTCCATGCCTACACTCCAATGATATAATATATTTATAAGCCCATAATTTTCCCCATAGATCAAATGGTACGTAGGAAATTTGGGAGTCACCTGAAAGTAAGCCTCAAGCTTCTTTTTCAGTGTTGTATGTTCCTTCTTCAATTGTTGGAAAGTCCTCATGCATCTGATCATTGCATTCATGCAAAATTAGGCACCAAATAATTATAGTGATCGACATGCATATTTGTCGGGTTTGGGGAATAAGATTTTCTGTTTATACTTTTTGTAACAATATAATGGCTTGTGTGGAAAGAGAATGCAAATTGACGTGGAAATAGAAATAGACAGAATATAGCGCTATATTTGACGACTTAGTGTTACGTTTGAACAACTCTATATGATGACGATGATGATGATGATGATATGGAATTTAATTTAGTGTGATATAGATGGATTGCATACCCTTCTGCATTTTGTGCGTTGCAATATTCCCTAAACTGTTGGCACTCAGCTTGCACCTTTTTGGCTCCGATGCTGCATAATGCACCCAAATTCAAATCAGAAAGGTTAATTTGGGATTAAATCTATTGCTTGTTATCTTAAAAGCCAACACAGAATATACTCGCACATTCCTAATTTAATAAATACGGAAATATTCTAATTAATTTTTTACAGCATGCAACATGATCGAAGATTTATAGTTACCTTGAGCTACTTCCCTTGAACTGATGCATGTAGCTGTCCAACTTGTTGAAATCACGAGGGTTTTTCTGTCTGCAAGTAATCATTATCACTATTATAATTAATAAACCATATATCATTGTAATTAACAAAAAAAAAAAGTGANTCATTGTAATTACAAAAAAAAAAAAGTGAAAAATTAGACTTACAGTGCGTGCTCTATGGTTTGGATTGATTTAGATGAATCGCGGTAGTACAATGTAGCGACTTCCTCCACAAAATTTGGGTTAGCATCATCTTGCAGCTCCTCCAACTGAACAAATTGTTCGTCCAGAAGTCCCTGCAGAGACATATACACCATCCCAACACTAATTAAAATCTTAAACTTAATTTAAAGATAATTTCTTAATTATTAGTTTCAGAACTCGGAACATTATAGAGAGACATACCACTAGATTAATAGCTAGTTAATCGGTAAACCCGAGACTAGTTATTTGAAATAAGGAAGGAAAATGAGTAATTAACCTGATCAAAGAGGGACTGCCTCATGAAGCGAACCTGGCGACCTAACTGGTTCTTCTCCATTATCGATCGAGAAGGAATTAATGTGTATAAGTTATGATTTGTGATGATACAAAATGGAGAGGAGCAAGGAGGGTTTATATAATAGTAGGGGGATGATGAGAGGGTGATACTGGTAGGTATGTATGTGTATGCGGACAAGTTTCTATGAAAAGGGATATGAGCATATGCATGAAGTCATTTGGAGAGAGGGAGGGGGGGGGGGGTGGTTTATATAATAGTAGGGGGATGATGAGAGGGTGGTACTGGTAGGTATGTATGTGTATGCGGACAAGTTTCTATGAAAAGGGATATGAGCATATGCATGAAGTGATGTGGGGGGGTATATAGAGCAAATCTGATTCTGTAATTAGTTTAATTAAACACATATCATCATCCGTACATTTAATTGTTTATGAATTATGTTAAATCTTGATCCAACCATGCACCTGCTAGCTTCTCCATTTATAGATTCTAAATACCCGGCCACCTTATTAATTAGATATATTTAGTGAAAATGGGTTATAATAATATATGCTTAGTGTACTAAAATATTCTTTAATATTGCTTCACCCATTAATATACTTAAAAGCGTGACGAAAGATTGCAATATATAAATTCTTTCTTGTCATACACGTACATATATACGGTATCAATCGTTAATCAATCAATTATAATTTGTTCATATATATATGCCAAATTGTCAGTCATCTCATCATGCATGATCATTTGGGTATATGCCTGCCGTCATTTCACATATTTTACTAGGCATCGTATGCATGCATGCATGAGACAAAGAATTTATCTTCAAAGAGCCCAAAACCTAGCTAGCACGAAATCTTCACTAAAGCCAAAACAAGTATACTAATTAAGCTTACAAATGCATGGTGCACGTGACAATTAAGTCCATACTTGTAACATGCATCACTATTATTTATCCATCAT
>QANT01001720.1:0-22572 GCA_003254885.1 Purshia tridentata | reverse complement strand
AGGAAGAGATCTGGGCAGTCACTGAGCCTCGTCGTCGCCGAAAACGGCGAGATCGCCGCAGACGTCGACTGTGCGCGATTTGGTTCTCCACTTTCCGAGCTGTTTCACGGCGAGCCGCCACCATGGGAAGGAAGAGGGGAGAGAGCCGAGCACGGCGAGCCAAAAACCAGGCCGGCCCGCCGCCGGACGTGCCCCCACGCGCCGGCGAAAGGCGCGGCTGAAAGTGATGTCGCGAGAAAGACGTCGGGAGGGAGGAGAGAGAAAGTGTGAAAAAGTCGGGGTTTTTGGGCTTTTAAAATCACATTTTTCAAAATTACCAATGTGTCCTTCTCTTCACACGTCAGTAACTTTCAAACCGTAGCTCTGTTTGACGCGTGCTACGTGTCTACGAACTCGTGAGAACGAGACCTTTCCAATGAACCCAAAGTCAACGCGAAAAGACCTCCCGAACAAAAAGTCAACTTTTGCCCCCTTTTAAAATCAAACTTTAAAATTTGGAAAACGTCCAAAACGTTTTACTTTCCAAATAAAATCCCGAAAACTTTTAAAAAGCTTTTCAAAACCACTTTGAAAGGTGCGGGGTGTTACAACTACTCACCCTCACTCCAAATTAAAATTGGTCCAAATCAGAAATTAAAGTGTTGAATATATAGGGTCAGCATAACTTCATCCAAATTAAAATGCCGCCAAATCAGAAACTAAAGTGTTGAATATTATTATGGGTTCAGCCACTCGTAAGATGAAAATTATGTGTTAGAATATTTTCAGTCCATACAAAATGCATTGAAAAATACAAAACTATAATATTAAATAGTATATATTATTACCTCAACATCCTCTCATATCTTGTTTTTAAGGTTATCTGACACAGCTGGCCAGTTATCAAAAATGATAGGCACTGTGGTCCGTGCCAACACCCCTATGTATAACATTAAAGCTGAACGAGCATCTCCACAAGGTGCGCCATAGGTATTAAAGTCCACTTTCACCTTTTTTCCCAGCGCTTTCTTCAAGACAATCCCGTGCATTTTTGTAACACCACTTTTGGTTTGTTTGGCATCATTTGCATTTGTAAGGGGCTGCTTCGACTTGGACTTGACCGAAGAAGCTTCTTTGGAGTTGGACTTGGCTGGAGAGGCATTTGTGGACAATGAGTTGGCTGGTGAGGCTTCCTTGGCCTTGGACTTGGCCTTTACTATTGATTTGGCCTTAGACTTGGCCTTTAGTTTTGAGTTGGCATGTGAAACACCCTTCTTTTTTCTTGGTGTAGCTATATCAGTTTTGCAACTCCTATTCATTATGAATTGAAGCATAGAAAGTTAGAATACAAATAAATAATTTGCTTAAAATTGAAATATAATTAAATACAACCATATATAGAATTACATGAATACACAAATAAAAACATATAAGAATTAAATGAATTATATGATGAATACAACCCTTTCCTTGTATTAAATGAATACGTATTCAAATTTGCAAAATATAATAAATACACAAAAATCCTATTGAATTACATGTTGGCAACACAATACCAATAGTACCATTACACAAAAATGATCACAATAGCAGCAGTACCATTACAATACACAAAATATAAAATGCTTTCTCCCTATTATATTTTCTTTTTCTTTTTTTGAGCGTGATCTATCCATATCCCCTCACAATCTGCCCTTTTGTAAGTGGTATCATCTTCATTCATTAGCTCATCAAACTCTTCAACAGATGGAAGAGCATTGGTAAAGGATGGATGATCAACCACAATGTCCCTTAGATCATCCTCATGAGCATAGTCATTATAGTCTCTATTAGGGGCTGCAAGCACGACTGACCAATTCGAATCAAGTGGATCTTCTACATAAAAGACTTGCTTTACTTGGGCAGCCAATGCAAATACATCGTTCCTGTGACCTATTCTATTAAGATTAACTAATACGAACCCTAGGTTATCTGTCTTTATGCCCTTATTACTCTCAACCCACACACACTTAAACAAAGGGACTCGAAAATCACTATAATCTAGCTCCCAAATTTCTTGGATAACACCATAGAAAACCATGTTAGCGTAGACTGGATTCTTATCTTTTGCGCTCGACACTTGCATTGTATTCGCCACCAAGCTAACCCCACTATTTTGGACAGCACGCACATTGTCCCGTTTCTTTGTGTGAAAATGGCACCCTCCAATCTCATAGCCATCATACTTCAACACACTCATTGATGGACCTTGAGCTAGCCGCCTCAATGATGGTGATATCTCTACTTCTCCAAGTTCAATTTCATCTTCAACCTATGTTAACAAAAAATGAGTTACACTTTGTAACACTGACCCTCAACAAAATAATTTAAATGTAGCAATAAAACCTTTGTACATGTAACTTACTAATACCTTTTGACGTAACTAGTAGATAAATTCACGATTGTGCTCTTCTAGCAACCACTTTCCACCTTTTTTTTTTACGTGAATGAAGTTCATTCAAGTAGGCCATGTGTTCTCTACAAACAAATTGGATTAAAAATGTGATGATTTGAAAAAAATAGACCCTGAAATATGGGGGATAAATACACTTACTTGGCATAAGGTTCGATTTCTGAGGCATTCTCCAATACAATTCGATGTGCTTGCTCCCAAGATTCACGATCTACAAAATGTGCCTTGGTCCCTGAGAGGGGTCTACTGCTATTTTTTACCCCCATGCGCGAATGAGGAATTCCAATTGCAGCTGCATCAGATAAATATTCGGAGCAAAACTCCACAGCTTCCTCACCAATATAACTTTCAGCAATGCAACCCTCGGGTCGATTACGGTTCCTTACATAACCTTTTAAGATTTTCATGCCTCTTTCAAATGGATACATCCATCTAAAATATACTGGTCCGCACAATCGAACTTCTCTTATAAGGTGAACGGTTAAATGCACCATTATATCAAAGAACGAAGGGGGGAAAATCTTCTCCAATAAACATAAAGTTTCAATAAGATCAGATTGCACTTTATCTAACTTCGAAACATCGACCACTTTAGTGCAAAGAGCATTAAAGAAAAAACACAGCCTAGTTATTGCATATCTAACATGGATGGGCAGCACCGAATGTATGGCTATGGGTAGTAATTGTTGCATCAATGTATGGCAATCATGAGACTTTAAACCAAACAATTTCAACTCTTCCATAGATACAAGGTTTCGCACATTTGAAGAGTAACCTTCGGGGACCTTGATACCCAACAAACAGCTACATAATGTTTTTTTCTCAACCCTAGAAAGAGTGTATGGAGCTGTTGGTAAAAAAGTTCTTTTATTCCCAACCTCGGGTGCCAAATCAAGTCTAACTCCCATTGCCACCATATCTAAACGTGATGCCACTCCATCTTTGGTCTTCCCTTGAATGTTCAGTAGAGTTCCTATAATGCTCTCGCACACGTTTTTCTCAATGTGCATTACATCCAAGGAATGTCGAACATGAAGCGACTTCCAATACTCAAGGTCAAAGAAAATTGATCTTTTCTTCCAACATGCAGTCAGGGTTCACCACCTAAGTGCTTGGTTGACTTAGTCTTTCCGAGGTTACAATTAATTCCACAAACTTTTTCTAAGACATCTTCACCACTTAAAGGTGTAGGAGCCTCACGATAGTCTTGCTTGTTATTAAAAGCAGCCTTTTGTTTTCGATATGGGTGGTTGCAGTTCAAGAATCTTCGGTGGCCTTGGAAACAAATTTTTTTACCATGTTTCAAAAAAATTGAATCTGTGTTTTCTCCGCAGATAGGACATGCTTTATAACCCTTAACTGTGCACCCAGACAAGTTACCGTAAGCTGGAAAATCATTAATTGTCCATAAAAGTATAGCCCTCAAAGTGAAGGTGTCTTTTCTGAACCCATCATGCACTCCATCAATTCCCTCCCACAAGGTCTTCAAATCATCAACCAATGGTTCTAAGTACACGTCTATATCGTTTCCCGGCTGCCTAGGACCAGAAATCAACAAAGTTAACATCATAAATTTCCTCTTCATGCATAACCAAGGAGGAAGATTATAAGTCACTAAAAGTATAGGCCAACAACTATACCGACTACTGAGGGAACTGTGTGGATTTATCCCATCAGCGGAGAGGGCAAGCCTTAAATTTCTAGGCTCACTTGCAAAATCGGGCCACTTTTGGTCAACTAACTTCCAAGCTGGAGAATCGGCCGGATGGCGCATCATGCCGTCACTCACTTTGTGTTCAGCATGCCAAGTTAGATTCTTTGAAGTCTCACAAGATTTAAACATCCGTTTAAATCTTGGAATAGGTGGAAAGTACCACAATACTTTTGCTGGCACCCCTTCCTTCTCAACTTCTTCCTTGTTGACCTTCCACCGAGATAAATCACACTTGGGGCACCTTATGTCATTTTCATACGCTTTTCTATACAAAATACAGTTGTTCGGACATGCATGAATCTTCTCATATTCCATTCCTAAAGCAGATAATGTCTTCTTCGCCTCATACATAGATAAGGGAAGCAAATGACCCTTTGGAAGCATATCTCCAAAGATGACCAACATATCAGTAAAGCTATTGTCAGAATGACCGTGTTTTGCCTTCAAATTGAACAACTTGATCAGAGCCGATAACTTGCTGTAATTAAGACAATTTGGGTATAAGGGTCTCTCTCCTTCCTTAACAAATTTCATAAACTCATCTGTATTCTCATTGAAATTATCAAATGCATCTTCGCACATGTTGACTGTTTCAGACTCAAAGACACAATTTTCTGATTCCAAACTTCTATGGGCAGTACACTCACCATGCCATATCCAATTCTTATATCGCTTATCAATACCATTAAAGTAAAGATGCTCTCTTACTATGTTGAGGGTAAACTTACTCAAGTTTCCACATTTCTCACAAGGACAATGAATGTACTTAGGATTGGTAGCATTTTCTAATGCAAATCCCAAAAAATTATCAACCCCAACCTCATACTCCTTGGTCCTTCTATCAGCATGCATCCATGTTTTATCCATTTCCCTTACTTTCCAATATTAAATTCACATAAACAGAAACCAATTCAATATTAAGAAAAGTCATAATATGCAAAATTTTCAACTCTTATAAAACAAGCACAATTTAATACATTTTTTACCTAAGACACATACTATGTATGTACTGTATTTCCATCTAGGAGTCAAACATGTTATGAAAAATAAATAGCTCATAAGAAACCCTTAGACTAGCAACCTATTATTCAAGGAAAAAAAATATAGCCCATATGAAACCCTCAGACCTGCAACCTATTATTCCATAAACTCAACAAGTCTACCAAACATAAATTTACACTAGCTATTTTATTGTTCCCCCAGCTAACTTCAAAAAACTTATATGCATGCTAGCAAAAATTAAACAACAAGCATAAATCTGACTAAAGTAAATAATTGCAAATATACCTGGGTTAGCAATTCCTTATGTGTAAAACGGGCGGCTGGTTCTATATTCTATTCCCAACAAAGTAAACCTGAAAAATGAGTTGAAGGTGAGCTGATTGGTCATGTTCATGATTTGTATTGCTCCTATTTAACCAATAAAGATAAATTCATCACTTGCTAGAAAAGTAGAGAACATAAAACACTCAAAGTATCCATATAATTAAAGCTGCCTTAACCCCGAAAACCAGAAAAACAAAGTCATGCTAATATGAAAAGCAAAAATCATTTGGTAATAGAAAACCTAGATGTTAATTCCCAGATTTCTTTTTGTTGTGAAAATCATTTTGGACTAGTGAAACCATGATGCTTTACTAAAAACAAGATGGTATGTTCAATAAAAAGAATGAAATACATATGTACAGAAAAAGAAATTGGATGAGATTTGATCATGAAGATGTGAGAGTGTAGGCTTATAATGGTGAGGATTGTTTTTCTATCATTTAAAGAAAGACTCTATTTGGTGACTGCTTTTAAAATGTAAGAGATTGGTCTATCCTCGATCAATAATTTCTCACAACATTTGAAATTTGAAATTCAAGAAGACCTGGGAACTCTTTAGAGCTATTGTGTTTGATTCCTTTTAGGCTTCTTCATTTTCAAATTTTTTTTTGCTATTGTTCTTTGTTACTCAGTAAAAGTGGTACTTAAGTATTTCTGTATAGTACTAATAATACGCATGAATTTGCTAGTGCAATATATCCCACCTAGACAAATTAAAGGGACCATTCAGTTCTACATATATTACGGGCCATATATATATGATTCTACATGTTACTTTCATTAATGCAAAATTGATATTTATAGTACTCTTATTCAAGGAGGAAACTTTTATTAATTATGAGAACATTAATTCTATTTTAACTTTACAACTCCACGATCAGAATTGTCAAATACTTTAATACATTCTTCAAGGATCATATGTGCAGAACATAAGTCAAATTGAAACTACTTAGCCATACCATCATTTCAAGATTCTCTAAGAACATAGCCTAAACAAAAAGCACTATTATAGATTAATATAAGAGCTGCATTTCTCTTCATTGCGGGAAGTGAACACTTGATTACATTACAAAGAAGTGACAAGTATTAGTAATTAGTAATTACCTGCATTCTTTTGGGCTTGGGGCTGACCAGCCTTAATTAAGACCTGAAGATCAACTTTTCTGAAAGACAAGACAAGAGCATAAGAGCAAGGCCTGATGTGTTTCCTGCAAATGACAGAAGGACCAAGAATATAATTAGAAAAATCCAAAAGAAGGCTCACAACATGGCAGTCATTCTCTCTCATTGTGACCTGAAGATCAACTTTTCTGAAAGACAAGACAAGAGCATAAGAGCAAGGCCTGATGTGTTTCCTGCAAATGACAGAAGGACCAAGAATATAATTAGAAAAATCCAAAAGAAGGCTCACAACATGGCAGTCATTCTCTCTCATTGTGAAGATATACAAATTTGACCAAAGCAGACAATGCAATACAGAGATTATATAATGGTATGGTAAGGTAAGGAGGATTGATATGATTGGTCACCAAAACTAAGAGACCCAAAACAAAAAAAAAAAAAAGGAACATGAATTTTAGAAGATCGATGAAGACACTTGGGTTCAATACAGAACTAACTACAAGGTTAACAAAAACAAAATGGCTTTTGAAGGTTCAACATCAGACCGTTTAATTTATATGAAATTGATAATGGGACTGATGGGCACACAAACAGCCATCGAATCAAACCTCCATTAGTTAGCAATACTAATTTTGGAAGATTTAGACATATTTAATAGTCAGTAAAAAGCCTAAATTTAAGAAATCCCCCTAAATTGATGAACCCTAAATTAACATAATCAGATTAGATGGAAGACAGAGAATAGAAGGCAGAAAATGGAATCGCTACATACCTTTGGAAGCTCCAGTCGACGCCACAAGCCCAAGCCGTATCGAGATGCTTCTCGTGTGACCAACGACAATGGCTGCCGCTAGTGACTATGTAGATTGAGCAGGAAGAAGATGAATACAGTTGCTTGTTTGAGCGCCAGTCACAGTGAACGTACGCAAGAGATCGATCGAGTATGTGAGAAGCTGTATGAGAATGGGTGTGATTGTCTGAGAGTGTGGCTAGGTGTGAATGTGTGAGAGTCTGAGTGAGAGTGGCTGGGTGTGAATGTGTTAGAGTCTGAGTGAGAGTGTGGCTGTTTTGAGATAGAGCTAATTAAGTGTTAGTACATTCTGCCCAAATAAAGTGCGGGAAATTGACCCGCCCAGTGTTAATTTTTTAAGATATCAGTTTGATATGTTACACTGATATGTTAACAAAGTTTTAAAAAAACCATAATCATTTGATATCAGGTGTGTTTAGATGGGTTTGAGTAGGAGCAAAAAAAATAATAATTTTGGGAAATATGTAAACATATGATATCAGTTGATAAGGTAGACTGATATCTTCACAAAATTCTTGGAAAAGGGAAAACATTAAATATCAGGTGAAAAAAAGTGGTGATATCTAATATCATTTATAAATCAGCGAAAAAATTAACTGATATTATAATTTTTACAAAAGCAGTTGATTTGAGATTTGATATAAAATGGGTGATATCTATTGAAGGTTTTGTAGTAGTGGATGTGCCTTCAATTTTTTGAACTTTTCACTAGTTTCCTATAAAATATAAATATTAAAAATTAAAATTTAAAGCTCACCCACATTTTAAAAGTAGAGAAATGAGAACCTAATTAAATAGTATTTCACAAAACTAACCGCAAATTTAGTAGACAATGCATGTTGAACAAAATTATTCCACTCATTTTCATCTTGAATATTATCAGGCTTCAGTTGTTTAATTTTGATCTCAGGATCAGGACCCTCAGCAGCTTCTCTTATTTCTCGCCTCAAGTATGATTTGTGTTGACTTTAGCACCCAGACATTTGGTTTAATAGATGCTTCTTGTGGCACTCTTCATTTTGCTGCATGAAATATAAGAAAAACCAATCATATCTAAGAGAAGAGAAAGACAAGGACTCTAGGAGTAGAGGACAATTATATATGACAAAGGACTCTTCAATGTTATATTTTTGCTGCATGAAATATATGAAAAACCAATCAAATCTAAGAGAAACATAATATAGTAATATTATTTTACCTTCACAGCCACCCATAAAATATTGCACACAGAATCTGGTACCTTATCCCAACTATCATAAGTTACCAGTACCATTTGTCTTGCAAGAATCCCATAAGATGAACTCAATTTAACTGAAGCAGCACCATAATGTCGTCCTTTGTCATCAAACAAAACACCAACCTCTCTAGCTTTTGACACAGAACAATAATTCAATTGTGTTTTGCCCCTTGGTTTTCTCTTTTTTGATACATTTGCATCAATTTTTGGGGGTGGAGGGGTAGGCTTCTTTTCTATTGAATCAATATATCTACACATCTAATGATTCAAAAATCAAATTTTGTCAATTATAAGATGTATAAACATAATTAATTAAAATATCATATAATTCAAATAAACAAAACTGCATAAATTAATTACACATGATATAAAAATAATATAAACAATTAACATTAAAAAGAAAAGAAAAAAAGAAGAAGAAAGAAAGTCAGCACTCATAAACATAACTAAAAGTCTAAAAGAAAGCTTTTTCATTCACAAAAAATTCAAAATATATTTATAACAGCACATCAAATTACACTAGAGTACCTTCACCCCCTTGGAACATACTCTTCATCTTTATCTTCATCACCTATAACCTTATCAAGTTTAGATATATCTAATGGTGTATGTGCCATGTAAACATCCTCATCGAAGGTTCCTTGGTCATGAAACCCTCTTGGAGGTGCTCTTAGAACAACATACCAATTAGATGTATCACTATCCCTTGAATAGAATACTTGCTTTGCTTGTGAAGCTAGGATAAATGGATCTCTTTGAAATTTATTTAGACGTTGGTGTAGGTTAACCAAGGTAAATCCATCTTCAACTTTAACACCACTACTAATATTTGCCTAGCCACACTTAAATATGGGGACATCAAATGTGTAATAATGTAACAACAAAATCTCCTGTATCAACCCATAATAAACAATCTTTTTGATAACTTGGGTGCCATCTGTAATGACCCGTACCTTCCTAAGTGAATGTTAATAGGGCCCAACATTGACTTTTGGTTCTAGTAAGATTTTAGCTTTGACCTTGGGTCCGTTAGGAAGGTCTTGAGCTCACGAGTTCATTGACACGCGTCATGGGTTATTTAGAGCCATGGTTAGAAAGTTAGGAACGTGAGAAGAGATCCAAAGTTGACTTTTTGAATTACCCAAAATTTTAGAGTTGACTTTGACATGGTTACGTAGAGCTCAACTTCACGAGTCCGTAGACACGTAGCATGCATCATTTGGAGCTACGGTTTGAGAAATACGGAGGTTCAAAGTGAGGGGTAAACTTGTAATTTTGAGGAAATGGCATTTAATATTCCAGAAAATTCTGGAATATTCCTCTCTCTCTATATCTCTCCCCTCTCCACGTGCAGGCAGCAGCAAAAAACCCTCCAGCTCGACATCCTTCCTTCCTCTTTCCCCTGCGCGACCACCCAGCCCTTCCGGCCACCTAGACCCACCGGCGACATCGCCAGTTGCCGACCAGCAAGCTCACGCCGCCCCAACCCCTCTCTCTTCTCTCTCCAGATCTCTCTTTCTCTCCCTTTGCATGCACGACGTGCGCGACTAGTGTGACAGTGCAGCACACCTCCGGCCGGCCCAGCCCCCCCTGGGCGACTTCCCAGCTGCTGGCCAGCCACCCCAGTCCTTCCCCTCGCCAGCCGTCGCTTCCCCGCGTAGTGAAAAGCTCGGAAAAACTCAGCTTTGCCGCGAGTTCTCTCCACCGATTCTGGCTGTTTCCGGCCACGATTGGCCCGAGTTTTTGGTGAGTTTCTCCCTCCTTTCATGGGCTTTCCTTCCCCTCTAATTTGGTGGTTCAATTTTGAGAAATTGTGGAAGATTGAATTTTGGGGTTTGAGGCCATTTTCGGGTTTAGCATGGGTGTTTGAAATTGAATCAAATTGTTAGGTGTTTTAGGTAATTTCCGTCATTAGAAACCTCTAATCGAAGTTTGGAACGAGAAATTTGAGAAATTATTGAGGAAATTGGAAGTTTGATTGTTGGTGTTTATGCCCATTTCGGGAATTCTAGAAATCTAAGGTATTTGTGGTGATTGAATTGAAATTGGAGGTGATTTTCATCTTTAGGAACGATTATTGAGGTTTAGAATAGTCAATTTGAAGGAAATCGGAGAAATGGTGAGTTTGGGACGAAATTGGGCACTTATGGGTTGTCGAAACGACACCAGAACGATCCTCAGTCAAGTTAGGTGGAATGGATGTTATTGGGAAAATTACCGGATAAACATAAGCTAGTGGCATGGGTTTTGAGTTGAGATGGAAAATAAGTTGGGCTATAGTTAAATATAGATTTTGGAGCGTAAGGCCTAGAACGTGCACTTGTGTTTTTACGATCGTAAATTGAATAATATTCTCACGTATTGTCGTTCTCATGTTAGGCGATGTTTCCGAGCCCAGAGACGATCCAGTCGAAGACCAAAGCTAGGCTATCTCTGTGAGTGGACTTCATTCCCTAAACTTTGTTTATAAATTCTTCATGAATTTTATGATTTAATTTGTATTTATATTTGAGATGATTTAATTTGTATTTATATTTGAGTTTTAATTGAGTTTATGAATTGAGAAATATTATTCGATTCTTCAGTATGGAAAACGGATTTGATGTGCTTGGGAACGTTTTGATTTCTCAAGTAAACATATGTGGTTTATTCGTATCTTGAAATATTAAGGATTTGGTTACTGAAAAGGATTTTATAGTCGTTGGTTTAATGATTTCCCAGTTTTGGAAAGGTTATGTGTTTTATTGGCGAAAAGAGATTTATGGGAAAAGGATTTTCAAACCACCCTTTGCAGTACCCTTCAGATTATCGGATTTCATAGGTTTTTGGGACCCATCACGGCACACACATAGGGTTTGGGCCGTGTGTCGGGATGCCTCGCCCTTTAGGGGTGGCCCTGCGTGCACGTATGGCAGGTATGTTGGCCCTGCATGTGTATGACAGACCCTAGCTTTGTACATGTACGATAGGATTATTGGCCTTGCATGCGTATGGTAGGTTGTGAGCTCTGTGCATGTACGGCAGGCTATTGGCCCTGCATGCGTACGGCAGGTCGTGGGCCCTGCGCATGTACGGCAGGTTCGGTGGGTAACTGTCATGCCCCGACCCTCGGGCACGTGACTAAAAACTGTTTCCTACAACTGTGGGCCCTTGTTTTTCTGAAACTGTGAGCCATGAACATAAAATAATTTACTGAAACAACTATAAGTTACAAAAGCACGTTCATAAAACAAGCTATAAAATCTTTTACATAAAAAAAATTAAGCTATAAAATAACTTTCTGAAACACTGCTGGTCCGACTGTCTCGTCTTCTCTCCATTGCCTCCTCAGCCTGCTCAACCTGCAAAACCAAACTCTGCACCCAATCACAGGTGTACCGGGTTTAAACACAAACCCGGTAAGCTCACTAGAGCTTATATGAGTGAATCTAACTGTAAACCTCAAATTAAACTCAATTAAAATAATCAGTCACAATCCATTTTAAGCCTCGAATCACAATCAAACCACAAATCACAAATCATAATCTGATCACCAATCCTCTAGAACAACCAATTCACTATCCGAATCTGAATACCTCAGAATATCCTCAATTTAACCTCTAAACTGAAATCACCTCGAAAACAAACCACCAGATCCTTACTTGGTATCCAACTAGATCCTTCCATAACTTAGAATCCTCAAACAACCTTTAGAACCCACTAAATCCTCAATTAAAACCACTGATACTCCGAAACCTTTTACTTACCCTTAAATCTCAAATGACCATTGTTACTCAAACCCCGGTAATCAATTCTCGCCTAAACCTTTAAATCCAAAGTTTCTCAACACCTCACTGTCACCCTTTGAGATTCCCCTAGCTTTAAAACATTTCATAAAAATCCAGGAAAGAGAAAATAATTACCGATTTCAAATCCGCTTTAAAAACTCTTAGAAGTCAATAAATCTGATCAAAGTCCCAAATTATAAAATAAGAACTATAATTTAATAATCAAAAACAATCTGTAAACTCACAAGATATGAAAGCCATCACCCAATCCACATCCAGCTAACCTGCCGTACATGCGCAGGGCTCTCAACCTGCCGTACGCATGCAGGGCCAATAATCCTGCCGTACATGCGCAGGGCCAATAATCCTGTCGTACATGTGCAGAGCCGGAGTCTATCATACACATGCAGGGCCAACAACTGCCGTACGTGCACGCAGGGCCCCCCCCAAAGGGCAAGGCATCCCGACACACGGCCCAAAGCCTATGTGTGTGCCGTGATGGGTCCCAAAGACCTATATAATCTGAGAAGCTGAACGAGTACCAATTGGGTGCTCCGAAAACCGTACTAATTCGAAAAGAAATATTTTCAGTTCAAAACACCAAAATCCAGGTTCCAAAACCTTTTGATATCACGAGAAAGTTAACCAAAGCTCAAACTTAAAATTAAATCCTTTCTTAAAGAACCAAACGTTACCAAAAACTGATAAGTAAAATCAAATCTTTAATTTTATCCGAGAATAAACTGAATTCTCAAAATCAGTTTCCAAAACCAAAATCCACACTAAATTACCTTTAAAAGCAATAATCTTAAACCCCGAAAATCCCAATCCTAATCAAAAGTCTCCACCTGGACTCAGTAATCCTCAACCAACCACTAAATCTTTACTTAGTCCTCAATCAATCCTTTAAATCCTCGGAAATTCCATTCCTAATTCCGTACCCCTCTTAACTAGTAACCAGCAACCAAACAAACCAACCAACCAAACAAGTAACTGAGCTAGAATTAACTAAACTTAGGTTCACTCACTGTGACCATGCGAAAAGACCGAACTGCCCTTCGTGTCCTTCGTGGCTCCTTTGCACGGATTCCAAAATCTGGTAGCACAACGGCATCAGGAATACAAATTCCCGTGCCAAGCGTACCTGTTAAGACCAGACAACCAAACAAGACAAAACAGAGTTCACAACCGGCCTTCTAACCAACTAAAACGGGAGGGAACCACCACGCACGGTGGCTGCCCGGCCCCGGAAAACACACGAAAAGTCTGAGAAACTCACCCAAACTCACCCATAGGTTCGGGTGGTTGGCCCGAGGCCAAAAATCAAGGAACGGGTCGCTGGCTCCACCACACGCAGCGGGACCCATGTCGGTCAACGGGTAGTCAACTGCCAAAAACAAAAGTCACGTTTAGCTAAAACGAACTACCCAGACACGTAGAGAAGATCGAGAGGATCAATTCTCAAACCTGGGTCGACGGCCAAAAGTGGCCAAAAAAGGAAGAAAACTGGCTGGAAAGCCGCCGGCCTCCCTAGCTTCGATCCGCCGCCCACGGCGGTCCCACGGGTCAATCGAACCCACCAACACGCTGGGCTCGACGAGAGGAAGAGATCTGGGCAGGTGGGAGGTCGCGTCGTCACCGGAATCGCCGAGATCGTTGCCGTGACGCCAACAGTGCACGCGCGATTCTTCTCTTTCCAGGCTGTTTCGGGAGGAGGCGCCACCACTGGAGGGAAGAGGGGAGAGAGACGAACACGGCGAGCCAAAGATCGGCTCCAGCCGCCGCCGGACGCGCCCCCACGTGCCGGCGTAAGTCGCGGCTGGGAGTGATGTCGCGAGAGAGAGAGAAATTTCGGGAGAGAGGAGAGAAACTGTTTGATTTTCTGGGGTTCTGTGCCCCTTTTAAAATCCAACTTTTCAAAATTACAAACTTGCCCCTTTCTTCGCACGTCCGTAACTTCCAAACCGTAGCTCCGTTCGACACGTGCTACATGTCTACGAACTCGTGAGGACGAGACCTTTCCAACGAACCCAAAGTCAACGCGAAAAGTCCTCCCGAACAAAAAGTCAACTTTTTGCCCAACTTTAAAATTCGAAAAACACTCAAACCGTTTTACTTTTCCAGTAAAATCCTGAAAAGCTTTAAAAAGCTTTTCAAAACCCACTTTGGAAAGTACGGGGTGTTACAGTAACTGTTGGGTGAGCGTTTTTGTTATTAAATTAGTTTCATAAGAATATTTCAAAGAGTATAAACTTCCAGTTCTGTTTGATGTTTGTCAGTTTGATTAATTTTAAATATTTTTCTTAGAAAATCTCAAAATGGATTTTAAAGATATTGATTTACATAAAATCACCAGTGGATTTTTACGAAATATTTTAAAACTGGTGGATATCAAAGAAGGTTTGAGAAATTTTAGGGAAACTTGAAAGTAAAGGTTTATTAATATTTATTTTGATTTATGTCCACTCACTGAGTTAACTCATTAGCTTTATCTTTGTTGTTATTTCAATTTTCCCCCCAGGTTTTAGCGGTGGAGCGGTCGTGCCAAGGACGTCGAGGCAATCTAGTTAGTTTGTGAATTTTGTAGACACTTAGTGCTCTTGTATAACTCAGTTTCTTAGTAAAATTCTGTAGCCAACTCTAATAATCTTTTGAACAGTTAATTATTAGTTTTGAAATTTTGGGTTGGAGACCCCTTTGGTTGTGGTAGAGGAGCTGTGATGCTTAGAAGTGCTTTTGCAAGTCTTCGTGGAGAAAAGGTTAGTCCAATTTCAGGAGAGGTTCTGCTGAATTTTCGGTAGGGATTTCCTTGATATTGGATTCCCACAGGATCACTCCGAGTTCCAGGGTGGAATTCGGGAAGGGTCCTGTCACCATCTCTTCCACTGCAAACAGTTTCTGCTTCAATAGGAACACCACTATCTTATGTAGACGTTTCAGTTATTCTTATGCAAAAATGCTTTCCATTGAGAACATATGTTGAGTATGACAATACTTGTGTCACTGGTCCCAATGCAAGCCGCATCTGTAACGACCCGTACTCCGTAAAGTAAAATTTTTTTTAATTTTAATTTGGTCTTTGGGGCCAAAAGTTGACTTTGGGTTCGAATAAGATTTGATGCTTGACCTTGGGCTCGTTAGGAAGGCCTCGGGCTTACGAGATAATAGACATGCGGCATGTCCCGTTTGAAGGGACGGTTTGAAAATTTTGTACGTGGCAAAGGATCCAAAAGTTGACTTTTTAAATTATAGGGCCCTTGGAGTAGACTTTGACATGGTTAAGTAGAGCTCGACTCCACGAGTTCATAGACACGAAGTATGCGTCGAACGGAGTTACGATTTGTAAGTTATGGACGAGTGAAGTGAGTGGCAAAATCGTAAATAGGGTGACTTAGCCCTTAAAGACTCCAGATTTTTCTGGAACCTTCCCCCTTCTATTTCTCTCTCTCTTCCCCCCCTCAGCCCGCAGACCCTTCCTTCTCACTTCCCCTGCGCGCGTCACCCCTCCCCTCCCATCCAGCTGTTTCTGACCAACACCCAGCCGTCGACAGACCTCCTTCCGCCGACGCCAGCCGACCGCAACCCCACGACACCGACCACCAACCCCTGCGCGCGCTGCTGCTCGTAAAGAACACCACAAGCTGCCGCTTCTTCTAGTTTTCCGGCCAGTTTCCAGCGCCTCTTCTGGCCGTTTAGGTGGGTTTCCTCCCTCTTTCTTCCATCATTAAATTATCTTGGATTTGGGCTGCCAATTTGGATTAATTTAGACATGAGAAAATTTGAGATTTAAACCCCAAATTGGAAAATTTGTAATTTGTGGCTTGGGGTGCGAAATTGTGGTCGGATTAACTAATGTCCAACCTTAGGAAATCTTAATTTCGGTTTAGAACCTTGGGCTTTAAGGAAAAATGGAAGAAATTGGAAATTGGTGGATGAGGGCTTGGCTATTTCGGGTGGTTGCTCGAAAAATTGGAGGTTTGGCATGATTTAGTGATATTTTAGCCAATTTCCATCGTTTAGAAACTTAATCCGGAATTTGGATTGATGGGTCCGAAAGAAAAGGTAGAAATTGTGAATTTGGGGTTGAAAGCACCACTTTATTTGGGGTTGAGATTAATCAGACCCTTTAATCGTAAAATTTAGGAAATTATCGTTGATTTTAGATTTTATTAAGCGGGTTATTAACTTGGGTTGTATAGAAAAGACCGAGGTTAACGAAACCCCAAATTATAGTCGTAGACACACTTTAAACGTGGGAACTAATGGCGTACTTATCTTTTTCTTATAAGGACTACACCCGAGATTGAGGGTGACCCAGCTGAGCAACGAGACTAAACTCCTTGACAGTGAGTGGACTTTGTCTTATTTAAAGTTTATTAAATTCTACTGTCGAACTTTAATTTTCTTATGAGTTGCTTGGTCGTGAAACTCAATTATTGAAATTGATTTCGAAATCTTTGTGGGAACTAATGGCGTACTTATCTTTTTCTTATAAGGACTACACCCGAGATTGAGGGTGACCCAGCTGAGCAACGAGACTAAACTCCTTGACAGTGAGTGGACTTTGTCTTATTTAAAGTTTATTAAATTCTACTGTCGAACTTTAATTTTCTTATGAGTTGCTTGGTCGTGAAACTCAATTATTGAAATTGATTTCGAAATCTTGAACGTTATTAAATGTGTTAGACGGATTGATATTTCTTATCAACTTATTTATGATTGAGGTTCTGTGAAAACAATTTAAAGTAAGGTTTCCTTGAACAATTATTGATTTCTTCGTAATTCTAAGAAAGTCTTTAAGTGAAATTATAAAATTTCGATGTGAATGTTTGAGAACGATTGGTTTTGGATTTTATTAAGCACCCATTTAGTACCCGTTCTGTATATTAGAATTATATAGGTCTTTGGGACCCGTCACGGCACACACATAGGCTTTGGGCCGTGTGCCGGGATGCTTTGCCCTTTGGGGGTGGCCCTGCGTGCACGTACGGCAGTTTGTTGGCCCTGCAGGTGTATGACAGACTCCGGCTTTGCACATGTACAGCAGGATATCGCCCTGCATGCGTACGGCAGGCTGTGGGCCCTGCGCATGTACGGCAGGCTAAACAGGTAAATTGGGAGCGAATAAAGTATTTGACTTAAATCTTAAGATTTTACTTATGCGGGAAAACCTTGTTGTTTTGCATGATTAAATTTTCGTTCTTTTAAAACGAGTAATCGCAAAGTATTTTTACTAGCTATTGTAAATGAATGATAAAAGAAATTATTAAATCCATTTTAAAAACTGGGGGTTTTCATGCGGACCATGTGAGGCCTTTGTGTAAATTTTTGGTTGATTTTAAAAGCTTATTTTACTTTGTCCACTCACTGGTTATCTTACTTTTTCCTTTGTGTTGCCTTTTTAAAAATTTCCCCTAGGTAACTGCGGTGGTGCGGTCGAACAGTGATACGTCGAGGATATCCTAGATACTTTTGAAAACTTGTAAATTCTCTTCTGTTGTTCTTAATTAGTTATACTACTTAAGGTGATAGACTGTAATGATGTATATAACACTTTTAGTAGTAAACGTTACATTGGTCTCTTTTTATTATAATTTCGGGTCGGAGACCCTTGCTTGTGGTAGAGGAGCTGTTTTAGAAGTGTGTTTTATAGGTTTTCTAAGTAAGGGTTAGTCCAATTTTAAGGGAGGTTCTGCCAAATTTTCGGTAGGATTTTCCTTGATATTGGATTCCCGCAGGGCCACTCCGAATTCCACCCTAGAACTCGGAGTGGCCCTGCGGGAATCCAATATCAAGGAAAATCCTATAGAAAATTCGGCAGAACCTCCCCTGAAATTGGACTAACTCTTTCTCCACGAAGACCTGCAAAAGCACACTTCTAACCACTGCAGCTCCTCTACCACAACCAACGGGTCTCCGACTCAAATTTCAGAACCAATTAATTAAGTATTCAAAGGGTTATCAGGGCTGGCTACAAAATTCACTAAGAAAAATAAGGTTTATAAGGATAACTAAACACCTATAACTACACCAGCTAACTAGATTGCCTCGACGTCTTTGGCTCGACTGTTCGACGGCTACAACCTGGGGAAAAATTAAAACAACAACAAAGGATAAATCTAATGAGATAACTCAGTTAGTGGACATAAACCAAAATAAGCATTTATAAACCTTTACTTCAAGTTCCTTAAAATTTCGCAAACTTTCTTTGAAATCCCCCAGTTTTAAAATATTTCATAAAAATCCACTGGTGACTATATAAATCAATATCTTTAAAATCCACTTTGAGATTTTTTGGGAAAAATATTTAAAATTAATCAAATTGACAAGCATCAAACAGAACTGGAAGTTTATACTCCTTGAAATATTCTTATGAAACTGATGTAATAACAAAAACGTTCATCCAACAGTTACCCACCGAACCTGCCGTACATGCGCAGGGCCCACGACCTACCGTACACATGCAGGGCCAATAGCCTGCCGTACATGCGCATGGCTCACAACTTGCCATATGCATGCAGGGCCAATAATCCTGCCATACATGTGCAGAGCCAGGGTCTGCCATACACATGCAGGGCCAACATACCTGCCATACGTGCACGCAGGGCCACCCCCAAAGAGCAAGGCATTCCGACACACAGCCCAAAGCCTATGTGTGTGCCGTGATGGGTCCCAAAGACCTATATAATCTGATAATCTGAAGGCTACTGTAAAGGGTGGTTTGAAAATCCTTTTCTCATAAATCTCTTTTCGCCCATAAAACATATAACCTTTTCAAAACTGGGAAATCATTAAACCAACAACTGTAAAGTCCTTTTCAGTAACCAAACCCTTAATATTTCAAGATACGAATAAACCACATATGTTTACTTGAGAAATCAAAACGTTCCCAAGCACATCAAATCCGTTTCTATACTCAAGAATCGAATAATATTTCTCAATTCATAAACTCAATTAAAACTCAAATATAAATACAAATTAAATCATAAAATTCATAAAGATTTATAAACAAAGTTTAGGAAACAAAGTCCACTCACAGAGATAGCCTAGTTTTGGTCTCCGGCTGGATCATCTCTGGGTTCGGGAACGTCGCCAAAAACCTGGGCCAATCGTGGCCGGAAACAGCCAGAAACGGCAGAGGAAGCTCGCGGCACAGCTGGCTTCCCGAGCTCCTTGCTGCGCGTGGGAGCGACGGCCGGCGAGGAGGAAGGTTGGAATGCAACGACCGGTGCCTGACGAAGCTTTCACGAGGTTTCTCACTACCTGGGGTTGCCGGAAGTGACCGGAGCTGGAAGCTCCAGTTGCGCACACAGGGAGAGTAGGAGAGAAAAGAGAGAGAAGGAGCTGGGCCGTCGATAGGAAGGGCTGGGCTGGCCGGAGAAGTAGCAAGGGAGGCTCGTCGGCGGCGGGAGGTGTCGCCGGAGGGCTGGGTCGGCCGGAAAGGGTTGGGTGGTCGCGCAGGGGAGAGAGGCTGAGGGGGGGCTGTTCTTGCGTGGGAAGAGGAGAGGACAGATAAATAAAAAAGAGGGGGGAAATTTCCAGAATTTTCTGGAAATTTAAACCCATTTCAAAGTAATTACAAGTTTGCCCCTCACTTTGAACCTCCGTATTTCTCAAACCGTAGTTCCAAATGACGCATGCTATGTGTCTACGAACTCGTGGAGTCGAGCTCTAAGCAACCATGTCAAAGTCAACTCTAAAATCTGAGCAATTTAAAAAGTCAACTTTGGGTCTCTTCTCACATTCATAACTTTCTATCCGTTGCTCTAAATAACCCATGCCGTGTGTCAATGAACTCGTGAGCACAAGACCTTCCTAAAGGACCCAAAGTCAAATCTAAAATCTTACTAGAACCAAAAGTCAACTTTGGGCCTTATTATAATGTACTTAAAAAGGTATGGGTCGTTACAGCATCAATGTGTCTGAAACACATGAATTTTCAGCATCCACAATGACCTATTTAGTTGTGAAGCCATTTCTCAGAAAATATAATTCAGTCAATTTATACACCGATCAAATAAAATCAAAAAAAGAAACAAATCCTAATACCTTATTGCGTAACCAAGAGGAAAAATTGGTTGTATGCTTCTTTTGTAGCAAGGTTGGATTGTCTACAAAACTTAAATCTAAGCGCTGAAGTTCCTTCAAGTGCATTCTAAGATAGAAGGAAAATTAACTATGATAAATTACTACAATACAACTGACAGGACCGACCCCAAATTCTACCCTGAAATTTGGAGAGATCCTACGGGAATCCAATATCAAGGAAAATTCTACCAAAAATTCGACAGAACTTCCCCTGAAATTGGACTAACCCTTTTTTTAGAAAACCTGTGAAGCACACTTCTATTCAAATCAGCACCTTTACCATGAACAAGGGGTCTCCGACCCAAGGTTCAAAACCAGTTCGACCAACTAATTAAGTATTCATTAGATTATCAGAGCTGCACTACAACATTAACCAAAGAAATAAAATTTACAAGGGTAACTAAGTGCCTACAAATTTCACAAGTTCACTAGATTGCCTCGACGTCTTTGGCTCGATCATTCCACCACCACAACCTGGGGGGGGGGGGGGAGAAATTTAAAACACCACAAAAGCAGGAAGTGAGACAACCCAGTGAGTGGACAAAAACCAAAAATAAGCGTTTAAAATCAAGTTTCATCTAAGACCTCTCAACCACTCTTTGCAATCCCCCAGTTTTAAAGCATTTCATAGCATCCACTGATAACTCTGTAAATCAATATTTTAAATTCCATTTTGCGATTGCTTTTAGAAAATCAATAAAACTAGTCAAGCTGACAAATATCAAATCAGAACTGAAGGTTTATCTCCATTGAAAACCTTCTTATAAAACTGATATTATAATAAAAACTTCCACCCAAACAGTTACCTACGAAACCTGCAGTATATGCGCAGGGCCCACAACCTGCCATACGCACGTAGGGCCAACAACCTGCCGTACATGTGCAGAGCCATAGTCTGTCATACACATGCAGGGCCAATAAATTGTCATAAGTCCACGCTAGGTCACCCCCAAAGGGAAAGGCATCCCGGCGCACGACCCAAAGCCTACATGTGTGCCATGATGGGTCCCAAAGATCTATCCAATCTGATAACCTGGAGAGATACTGAATAGGGTGGTTTGAGACCATAAACTTTAGATATTCTTTCCCAAGATACAAATATTGAACATTTCCCAAACTTAAAAAACAATAACCAACGTTCAGAAATATCTTTTAATAACCCAAACCACCAGTCATTCAAATCCACTATTGTAACGGCCTGTATCTTCCTAAGTGAAATTTAATAGGGCCCACAGTTGACTTTTGATTTGAGCGGGATTTTAATTTTGACCTTTGGTCCGTTAGGAAGGTCTTGAGCTCACAAGTTCGTTGACATGCAGCATGGGTTGTTTAGAGCTACGGTTAAAAAGTTATGAACGTGACAAGTGCCCCAAAAGTTGACTTTTAAAATTGCTTGGATTTTAGACTTGACTTTGACATGGTTGCGTAGAGCTCGACCCCACGAGCTCATAGACACGTAGCATGCATCGTTTGGAGATACGCTTTGAGAAATACGAAGGGTTAAGGTGAGGGGCAAACTTGTAATTTTGGGTAAAGTGGCTTTTAGAATTCCAGAAAATTCTGGAATTCTCTCTCTCTCTCTCTCTCTCTCTCTCTCTCTCTCTCTCTCCTTTATCTCTCGCACAGCCCCCCAGCCCGTGACTTTCACTTCCCTCTCCTTCTGCGCGCGACCCACCCAACCCATTGCAGCCGACCCAGACCTGTCGGCGACACCCCAACCGTCGACCAGCTGCCCCAGCCGCCGACCAGCCTCCCCAGCTACTCCTCCAGCTAGCCCAGCCCCTGCTCGTGACGAAACCAGCTTGGGAATCTGTCATTCTCGCCGGTCCTCTCCTCAAATTCCGGCCAATTTTCCAGCACTACTCCTCTCTATTTTTGGTGAGTTTTCTTCCCCTCACTCTAGGCTTTATTTCCCCTTTAATTTGGTGGTTTAATGTTGAGTATTTGTGGATGAAGAATTTGGGGCTTTGAGACCCATTTCGGATTTGGCCATGGTTGGGTGAAATTGATGGTTGTTTTGTGCAATTGAAGGGTAAGACAAGAACTTAGGGTGAGTAGGGACTCGATTGGTGGATT
>QANT01001719.1:0-12642 GCA_003254885.1 Purshia tridentata | reverse complement strand
TCCCTGAAGAGCCTAATCAATTCTAGTATTTATTTTATTTTATTTTTGTCTGTCTAATTCATTTACAGAAGCAATTAAAGCTCACACAACTTTGTCGGGCACCAATTAATATTAGGGCTCGTTTGGATAGGGGTTGATTTGGATTTAGATTTGGATTTGAGCTCTCCAAATCCAAATCCACCTATTTGGTATAATTTAAAGGAGTGTATTTGGATTTGGCCCAAATCCAAGATGGATTTGAGAAGGCTAAATCCATGAATTTCAAATACATTCTCCAACTAGGTATTTGAAATCCCACCATCCCACCCTCTCTCTCTCTCCCTCACTTTTGGCCACAATTGCCGGCGACCACCGCCGGCCACCCTTCGGCGACTTTCCGGTGATTTTTCCGGCCACCACTGGCGACTTTCCGACAACTTTTCCGGCCACCACCGATGACTTCCGGTGACTTTTTCGGCCACCTCCGGCGACTTTCCGGCGACTTTTCCGACCATCCACCGACAACTTTTCCGACCACTTTTAGGCGACTTTTTCGGCCACCCTTCGACAACTTTTTTTATTTTTAATCATATACTTCAATTCTTAAATTGTTAAAAAAAAATTAAAAATTTAAATACTTTGTAAAATTCTTGTCTTTAAATTTTGCATCCAAACAATAGAATTTCAAATCTAAGGATTTCAAATGCATAAATTTGAAATCCAAATCCAAATCCAAATTCAAGAATCCAAACGGACCTTTAGTTCATTGTAAATCGTTAGTTCACAGTCAATTGTACAAATCACAAAGAGAAAATTATTAAAAGCAGCCTTAATTTCCATTCTGTTTCATCATATTATTTCTAATTAACATGTTGAGTCTTGTAAGAACTTATCACTCCCGTACTAGGTACAACATATATGTAGCTCTCGCACGAATTCTCACTGTCAGAGTTTGACTCTCGTCATTTTCGTTCACCAATAACTCCTTCATCTAATAAAGTTATAGAAAAGTTATAGAGAGAGAGAGAGAAAGAGATTAGAGTTTGTTATAGAGGAATACAACTATTAAGCATGACACAAACTTGTGCATTGATCTTCTAGAACGAATTGAGTGGAACAAATTAAAGAAAAGTCCATTCATACAATATGTGTGGGATATCACAGCTGGCATTGCAGTTTAATTGCAGCTAAAGCAAACTCCTTTTGTTCTAAAATTTGGCGTACCATTTTGGCAATTTAACCATTTATGGTATTTGCAATACTTAACCAGCTGTAACTAGCCAGCTCTACAATATTCATGCATGGATATTAATATTAGAGCTACACTTAAATTAAGCAATTAGTAGGTGAAACTTCAAGTTGTCAAAATTAAAATTTTACAATATTTGGTTTGTCACGCATATATATATTGATTGATAGTTTTGATAGTTTTGATACATCTGATGAAAATATACCTAACTTTGAGTGTGAGATGCAATGGCTCGTATTGTGTCAATGCATTGACTTATCATCACCAAAATATAACACAGGATTTGTCTTACGCAAGCATACACTAGCCTACTACAAAAAGTAGCAATAATTTTTAAAAACAAAAAACAGAGATTGGCTTATCATTTGCATCCATGTTTCCAAATGCTGCATTCTTGTGGTTTATTAAATCTGAGGTCTGCTTTTGCGAGTCAGATCCCACTTTGTTTTCTGAAGAGAAAACATCAGCATCGTTACCAAATTAATCGAATATCCACTTTGATGCAACAGCTTAAAGCTTCGTGATGTACAGAAATGTAGTCTAAAAATTTTGGAACAGTATTTTATTATTTGTATTTTAATTAAATCTGCTCAGAACTATATTTATTTTCAACAAGTAATATATATATAATATAAGTGATGCATGTTATTAGTTTCCTTGTTAAATTAATCAAATATCTATTGGGTGTAACACTTTTAAACTTGATATATAATGTAAAGGTAATGCTAAAATTTTATTTCTATATCTAAACTCATTTTGAATCTCATATTAACTTCTTTTATATAAAACAACGTTGTGTTACTTAAAAGGCACACAACTTAAAAGCTAGTCTTTATAGGGTCAGGTTCTAATTTCATTCATGTAGTTTCAATTGTTGTGATTTTTATTATGTCTTCAAATTTTTGCAATTTAATGACACAATAATATTTATGCCCATTAAATTGTTATAGCCAATCCTGATCGAATTGTTAATTAATGGTTTCAAAAATATAGGACCAAATTTAATCACAACAGTTAATTTGTAAAAAACATCATGACCAAAATCTCAACACTTTGAAAGTACAGAATCATAAGCACAAAAAATTAATTTAATAAGTTAATAGATGAAAATGCTAATGTATCATTAAATCGTAACGATTTATAAAATATATAACCAAAATAAAAACAATTAAAAATACAAGAACAAAAAGAAAACTTAACCCAAACTAGTACATGAACCAAAAATAAAATTTAACCCCATTTTGAAAGATGATTTTGCAAATGAAAATTCGAAAGGAAATTATTAATTATGATATATGTAGCTAGGTAGCCCAACTAGGCTTTGGTGCATGCCCCCAGGCCAACATCAACATCAGCAACAAGACTAATGGAGGAGACCACCTGCTTTTTAATTCTAGTCCATGTTTACAAACGCACTGCTACAAGCCCATTGGTTGCACCTGCGATGTGCCCCAACCAAGGGGGCAATTTTTCTCCTGCCTCCATTGATTCTCTCAGTCTTCTTCTTGATCTCCTTTTTTCAGCACTACTGACAGTTGAGTTTGAAGTTCACTGCTGCTATAGCAGTAGTGCTACTATATATAGCTGTCTCCATCCTTGGATTCACTTATCAATCAATTTGAATACGCATATGAATTTTTTCCAAAGAGCCCAATACATGGTCCAAATCCACCAACAGAGTATCAGATTAATTTCTTGTTTCTTGTGATGGGTTGTGTCTAATTAATATGTAGCATATATACATGGATGAGATCATAAAGGAATTAATCATTAAGATTATGACATTGTTTGGTGATAAATGATGGTTTGGCCGGCACCTATAGCCAATAGAAAGCCATGACCTAATAATTCTATCGTGTTTTCATTAAGTTGTAACCACATATGTTATGAGCCTATGAGGGCTTAGCTTCATATATCCAGTGCTACTATTATTAACCTAAATAGAAATATATTATTAATATATATATATATTTAATTCACTAATATCTATATAAAAAAATTTATTTTAAATATGGCACATTTATTTTCATTTTTTAAATATTTAAATCTATTTTTAATTTTAAACGTCATTTATTTTTAATAAGTATTAATTGCATTCTATGTGATAGAAAAAAAGTTTGTAACCACTGTAAAGTTTTTCAAGGGACTACAATACTATGTGATCGACATATGCTAATGTGGTATTATCAGACCACACATATATAATTATCAATATTTAGAATCTTAAACTTTAAATTCTTAAAAATTGTATAATTATTTAATATTAATAACACCATATTAGCATGTCATGTAGTATTGCAATCACATGTAAAAGTTTTTCGAAACTACCTCCTACGTTGGTATGTCAATAGCTCAAGTTATTGGGTGATTAAATTATGGAGTTGGTGCCTTAAATTTGCGCATGCTTAGAATTGATCATTAATTAGGAAATCTAGTTTGGGATAGAGCTTTAATCAAACAATAAATGGAGTAAGACACAATGTAATGTATTTGGTAAGCATGCATTTTTCTGTTTAAGTTAGACATCTAAAATTATTTGGTATAACCGATGTATATTGTTACATGGTAAACCAACTTATGTATTATAGTATGAATAGATATTATTAATAGTATACTTTACAAATATAAACATATCATCCTTACACGTTGGATTGGTTATATGTATGGATATATCGATTATACCCAATAAGTTTTTGCTAAAAAAGAAACATGTTTGAGCTAGCAATTAATTAATGATTAGCCAGTACTACTCAGATATGGAATTAGAGGCGTATACGCATGCCCATGAGCCACATATCATTTTATCTTTTAGGCCATTAACCGCCGCCACCAGCACAATTACAATTTATATTCATGTTCAATTTTATATCATTAAGATGATAATGATATGGTGATAATGGCCAAAAAGAAAGATGATATGGTGATGACTTATATGACTGATGACTGATCATGGGCATATATGATTTTTATTTCATTAATTTTAGGTCTATATCTAGGAAAAGTTATATATAGGTCCTATAGTGGTAGACATTGACCTGTCTATATACATAACCATGGAGGTGGATATAATAAGAGCATTATTTGGCTTTGATGAGCAATCATTTCAGTTAGGTCATCCCACAAAGGAGAGTAAAACATGTCTATATCTCTTCCTCCATGCATTTTTGCCTTTTACTTTTGTGCCAACAACCACAGCTAGCTGCTGGTGAATTTCTTGCTTCTGTAGCAGTAAAATGCCAAAGACCCAAAAAGTGCATAAAATCCATTTATGAACACCAAGGCCTTACATGATACACTTCTGGATAAATTTTATATTGATTTATGTCGCGGTGTGTTATGCATGGAATTTTTTTTTTAATTTAATACATACATTATTAACTCATTTTTTTTATATTTTTCAGAATTCAACGGTTGTCTAACATGATATCAAAGTTCTAATTTTGAAAAATTTTGAGTTCAAAACCTTCATTCTAGTCCCCACTTATCACTTAGTTATAACTTGAAGGGTGAGGATGCAATTAAAATGTCTCTCCACACACATGATATATATATATATATGCAACTGCATGCAGGAGTGGTACTGTGTGGGAGAGTGTTAGTTTGATTCATTCATTTTAACCATTTATGTTTTTAGAATCTAATAATTGTCTAAATTTCTATCAAACATCAATTACATATATTTTAAGCATGTGGTGAAATGGGTTAATTTGGGTGTAAGATTGAGAGGCTTCATATTCTATTAATTTGATTTTAAAGCATATTATTTTGTTTGCTTTGCGGATTTTTTTAATGGTTTTATCGCATTGTAAAGTTTGAGATAATGTTGGATAACTGCCTCTGATTGAAGGTTTTAAATGTGTATCATGACAGGATCAAATGGACCAGTTCTATAATTGGATCCTCCAAATTAATCTTTCATTGATTGATCACAGAAGGATAACGTATTGTTATGCATACATCATATGTGCACCTTTGATGGTAACAAGTTGGCTGGTCCAAATTTTCAGATTAAGATCAAACCCAAATTTAGTATAAAGTTGTATTGCTCGACACAACACAGTTTAATCCAAAATGGACCAACAATTCACTCTCACTGCAATACGTAGCACTTGTAGATGTAGCTGAAATGCTCTAAGTAACTCCATCTTTCAAAGGAAGAAAATAATAAAAATCTGGGTTTTCTCCAATGACCATGTTTGGAATGGACATGGTTGGTGGGTTTATCTGTGTCATTTGGTTAGGGAATAATGGTTACAATACATACTTAATGAATTTGAAGAGGACAGATTGAAATGTAATCCAAGAAATTAATTTCCTTTTTAGTAAAAGAATAAGAGACTATTAATGGATGAATGTGTTGGGCTTTCACGTGCAATATATAATACATGAACTCGAACAATTAAAATTAGAGTACGTGCTATACTATTTCTACTCCCGTGTATTATCTTTCCACCCGTTGTATAATTTCACTCTCCTTTAAATCGTAAGAGATAATAATTAATCTTCTTTTTTCACCCCCCAATATGTCTCTAACCCTTACTAATATATAAACACTATTTTCACCTGCTTTCTTCCATAAATTCTAAACTTTATTGACCCACCAAATTTTGAATTCATATAGAACTTCATATATACTCCTAGATCAGATAGGAAGAGAGGAGAGAGGAGGGGGCATGGACCGGTTAAATCAACCCATAAATTGTGACTTTGCAATGTGCCAAGAACTTTTATATGTTAGGGTACCGTGAGATTGAGAAGAGAAATCAAACAAAACAATTTTAAAAAGGGGGATTTGGGAATATGAATGATGGAGATGAAATCAGATATTGGAAACAATATCTCAGGAAAGAAAAAAGAAGAAATTATTGTTCATGAATCCAAGTGGTTTTCTTGTATATTAAAGTGTATATATAGAAGATGAAGAAAAGATGAAATATTGTGTTTAGGTGGGTGTAGAAAAGTGGGTGGCCAGGTAGAGTATTTTTCTGTTTACATAAATCTATAGATATCATTTCGTAAAGATTAAATAAGTGATTAATATTTTTATGAAGTGACAAGGGAAAAAATATATAGGAAATGGGGGTGAGAATAGTAGCACTATTAAAATTATTCTCAAGTAATTTTATTATGACGCACTACATTAAAAGCTGGTTAATAAAATTTTAAGATCAGTACCCTAAATATTTGAAATTCTCGAAGAAAGAGAGAGATCTCTAACTTCATAGAGATCATTCATTTCACAAACTCCATATAGTACTAACTAATAATTAGTTCAATTTGGGTGGAACTCTTTTCGCATAAGTCCATATATAATTGTATTTATTGAGGGTTATGCAACAGAAGTTCTGATGCCTTGCTGGTTTTGCAAATTCTGAAGCATTTAAAATTATGGAAAACGCTGTGTATAGTATTAACCATACTAGCCGATCAATGGCTATATAGAAGGACCTCATTGCACATTTCAATCTCAAAGGATCGTCAAGGTAGATATGATAGGAATTTTTTTTTTTTTCTTTTTTAGGAGGAAGAGGGGTTTAAATTTGGCAAATTTTAATAATTAAGATGCAAGCTGTCATGGACTTGTAGAAACCACAAACCTTAGAATATATTAAAAATAAATAGGGTTTAGGCCAACACTTACTAAGTAAGGAAAAGTAGCTTTCCATGTGGACAATTATGTCAGTTTTATCGATGACTATGTTACCACCATATATGTGAGATCCTATTGGCATTTACTGACAAAACCCTGGTTTTGTCCCTCCTAATAACCATTTTGGTTAGTGGGCCTCTTATATAATTTAAGTTGTCTAATAGACTTGTTCTTCTTGAAAGAAACAAATTAAAGCAAATATATATATGATCAAAACCCACTCAGAAGCTATCAAAATATAAACCTAACTAATATACCATAAAATACAAAACAACTTCTAGTTTCGTCCACATATATAAAATCTCTATAATCCTCATTTTCGATCTCTTTCTTTTCAGTACCTTTCACCCTTTCTTTGGTGATTAGGAAGCCACAAGCAGCATATTCCAATAAAGACACCAATCCAAAAGCTGGAAAACAAACTGGTAAAAGTTTTTAAATCTTTAATGCTAATGGATTACAGTTCGTTGAATTAATGTGTTTCACTGAAATAATAATAATAATATAGAAAAGAAATACTTTGTTAGCTTTTCTCTTTATTTTGCACTTTTTATTCTCCTGAATGATCTCTGCTAAAACTTAATATAACATCTCACATTGTTGATAATAAAAGATAAAAGGCCTCCATTCAAAAAAAAGAAGAAAAAAATATGAAGTCAAAAGTGTGGCTAACTCCTATTTTTGTATCAAGAAGACCAAGAAATCTTAACAGTTTTTTTAAAACTAATATAACAAAGAGTCAGGGCTGAATACTTGAAAAATTAATCTAGGCAGTGCAGAGAAAAGAAAAAACAAGAGGTGAAGGTTTTATGGTCTTTCATATTCTCCGGGAAAGTTTTGTTGGGTCAGAAAATGACAGAGAATTGGAAGTGTTAAGTGGGAGAAGAAGAAGAATAGTGATTTTGGAATGATTTAAAAAAGATAACATGGAAAAGTAGTATAAATGTGTAGGGCTTTTATAGAACCAAATTAATATTAGAATATTAACAACTGAAAGGAGGTCGAAATTAAGGCAACACATGCTATTATATAATTTGTACTCTCCTTAATAAAAAATAAATAAATATAATATGTTCTCTAGAACTATGAATGGACACATATATATTAGTAGAACATCCATAACTGAGTTTCACATTTGTATCAATGAATGTGGTACAAATAATTTTATTTATAAGATATTAATCAATACTTGAAAAATTAATATTATAAAGCTTACGAATTGGATTTCTTGTAAAGAAACACCTAGAACTTATTGGCACATTTTCCTCCACTTCACGTTGCACATTATTCAGCTGTTATGCATTTCATTATACAACCATGAATAAGTCTCCAATCCAACTGAGATTATGCATTTAATCTATTTTTATATGATTATATTCCCTAAAGTGGAAAGAGAAACCTAGCATGCCGACAAAAATCTACATTTAGGAGTGTACATTTAGTCGTATTTATAGTCATCCTAACTATTCAATCAAATCTAGCTAACAGGTTTTTTTTATTATTTTGTCAGAATTTAACGGGTTGATTAATATATTATCACTCCATGTACCATGTATTTTAAGTTATTTCTTCTTTAACTAATTATTTTCACTCTTAAATTAATCAACCGTTAAACCCAAACCAACCCAACCTATTAAAATTGGGTCTGGATGATCGATGCTTCATTGTTTGAAACAGGAATGCAAAGCTACAATAATTGGTGGTGTTGTTTTTACTTTAGGCATATGTTGAACCCTACAAGGCTAGCTAGCTAGGCACAAGTCATTTGCACTGGTAATAATGTTATTGCGTTGCCAGTTGGGAAAGATAAAAAGGTGGTCATGAACATGATGCATGGTAAATTTTTTTTACTAGCTCATGGTCTAGAAGAGGCATTTGATCCAATTTTTATTTTTCACAATTTTAAACTATTGATAGATCGTACCGGTGGCCCAATGATAATTGAGTTGACTATCGGACCAGCTCTAATTTCTTATGCTCTACATTCAAAGTTTTATAATGCAAATTACTTGAATTTATTTATTACAATGATTTACATGTGATTATTACACATATTAAATCGATCAAAATTTAATAAATAAATAAAAACACCCTACCCAGTTGAATTGTAAACCATCATAATTCATAACATTATTTGGAGCACTATACATATGAAATGCATGGTCAGACAAATGCTCCTCTGTAACTCCCACCATCTCTGGTTGCTGCTGGGGATCCCAGATCAATTGGATCTGATGTAATTCTCAAAAGATAGAAAAAAAAAAATGAAATGATTAAGGACTAGACAAAATTTATCGTAAAATGGATACAAGAACTGATCCAAAATTTAGCCTTAATAACACAAGGCTGTTATTTGTTCTTTCTGACATGTTTGCACCAATTAAAATTCATGAATGCCAATTTAGTTTGCTTTCTTGCTTTATTTTGAGGATCGATGTTTGTTCTGTGTTGTTTCTAATGAAATTTCCAATTTGGCCAAAAATAAAAAATCATGAATGCCAAACAGAAACAGTGAAAGGCAGCTAAATAACATTATCATTTGTAAATATCCTTGCCACACATATACACATTAAGGTTAATGGTCCCTTTGCATAGCTTTTTAATAGACAACAGAGGAAGGGAAGCAGAGGAAAATGATGAGAAAAAAAAAAATGCTACAATTAAGCATTTCTAGTTATTTAAAGCTGTAATTAACCATGTATAATTAGCATACCTGATCCATATCTAAGGACACCCCCAAATTATGGAAGCAGGAAATAACAGCCTTAGCAGTTCCAGATGTGTCAACTTTACTTGCTTGATGGGATTCCATCACCTGAAATTTTAAAATGATGAATCAGCTACATTAGTTGATGTAATAAATAGAACACAAGGAATACAAGCACCTTGAAAATTCACCGTTTGAAAAATATATTAACAATGAATAAAGGCCTCGTTTGGTGTCTAGGATTGGATTGGAAAGGATAAGTAGCAAATTTATGTGTATTTGAAGAAGAAATTTCTAAGTTGAAGAAAGAACACCAAACGAGGCCAAAGGGTACAGAGTTGCAATACAGTTTGTGCAATTTTTGGGAGGGGATAAAAACATGAAGCTCAAAACAGAAAAAAATACAACTAAAACAACAACATGAACATGAACTGGAGTTCTGAGGGACAGAATTATTTTCCTGGAGTAAAAAGATAACAAACAAGTAAGACGACAATGTTTAAATGAGATATGAATTTGTCCTTTAGGTTAAGAGTTCAATTAAAAAAAAAAATCCCTATTTTCCCAGATAGGAAGATATAAGATAAAAACTAGTTATGAAAACTTAATAGAACCAAAGAAAAGATTGCACACCTGATAAATAAACATCAATAACAAATAACAAAGTGAAGTACCTGAAGGGAATAACCAGAGAAAGCCCCAGGAAATTGCTCAGCCATAATTTCCATGGCAGCAAGAAATGGAACTACCTATTAATACCAAAAGAGTATTAGGATATGAAGGTCCCAGAGTACTAAAAACATTAGAAACCATTTAGGTACAAAATTCTGATCACCTGCTTATGCAACTATCTCCACCAGTCATTTCCATCACATAGGCACTCGAACTTTGCAATATAGCTCAGCATTATCTGCATATGACAGAAAAACATCCCAAATAATCAAAACATATAATCACCTACCATTTTCCATATGCTACAATGGAAAAGGGTTTAAGAAAAAATAAGCTAAAATAGAGTTCAAGACCTATAATATTTACCGTTTATTGCAGACGGCACGGTGAAGTCGACCACAAGGTATTTCTCGAGAAGGGCACCCATTTGGATGGTTTGCCCAGATTTCTCAGCAGAGCCAAATGATACGGGAACCACACTGTGAGTCCTGCAGACTCTGCTCCTTTGATAATTGCTAAGCTGATCGAAAAAACAAACACAAATTCATGGTATCTCCCTTTAGAAATTACAACAATACATAAACATTCGAAATTTTCATTGGCCAGTCAGTAGCTAGCATTCAAATTATCAAAGCAGAGAGCAATCTAGCTACTTAAAAAAAGAATGAGTAAACAGGAAAAAAAAAGCTAGCCCAAGTTTACATTTTGCATTACCATGATAGGAACGTCAATCTTGTTCTTGGACATAGACTTCTCAACATCTTGGATGGGTATGGCTGAAATTGATAGACATCTTTGGGACCATGTTCATAGCTAATAATGATGATGATGAAAATCTTTGGCTGCGTTTAATATCCAATCTACTGGTTCCACTTCCAGCCAAGAATGCCGGCTTCTGCGGCTGAACAAGGACACAATTTGCTGGGACTTTGAGCATGGACACCATTGTACGGAGTCTGAGCGAGTTCAGCTACTCTGGAGTGGTTTTAGATGCTAGAAGAAATTAGTAGAAATTATCCCTCTCAATAAAATATAGACGTATTCAATTTATTTTTGAGAAAAATCTCAAAGTTTTAAATCTTGGAGGAACAGAGGGAGAGAGAGAGAGAGAGAGAGAGAGAGAGAGAGAGAGAGAGAGAGAGCTTTGAAGCGTACTGTGCTGTTGAATCTGATTGGCTAAAGAGTGACGGCTGGAAAGCCAGAAGAAGCTGAAAGGGGAAAAATGAAGGCTTCAGCAGCTCAGCAGCGTTCGCGACCTCGCGTGGTTCGGGGGAGGCCAAATGTTTTGTTTTTTTAAGTGAAACCCCACAACATGACGTCGTTTTTACAATTTCTTTTTAAAATAAAAAAACGCGAGGAAAAAAAAATTTAACTTTGATTTCAATAGAAATTTTAACAAAAATTTTCATAAAATTCATTAAAATTTAAACAAAAATGACAGAAATTACTATTAAATTATAAAAATATTAAATGAATTTTTATTATATGTTTATTTAAAATATTATCTACTATGTTTATAAAAAATATTGAAGAAACAAAACTTTATTATATGTTTTATGTAATATAATGTAAATATAATACGGGGTGGATACAAATTTTATAAAAAAATATCACAATAATTAATAATTACATAAATAACACCTCAAATTTATTTATACTACAATATTAAATTATGAATTTTATAATCTATAGATTAAATCCTATGGTCTCTATATTCTATATAATTTATATTCTATATTTTTTAGTTTATAATATTAAGGTTGAAGCCCTCAATAGGCCATGGGCAGAGTTACATGCGTAACATCCTTAGCCGAAATAGGCCCAATAGATAAGGGAAGGTCCAGAAACCAATGAGTGCCCAAATCCAACAAATCCAACTCACGACTCAAGCAGGCCGAGTGATCAGCTGCAATATTCTTCTCAATAAAAACATGGGTGATAGGCAAGCCCAATCTCTTCCCATAATTTCCTTGCGACCCAAGATAATGCTAACAATGGAGGAACAGCTATAGATAGTAGAACTCGATACTAACTCAATATCAGTTGTAGGGTCTGATCCAACATCATTCTGTCTAATACGCTCCTCTCAAGCCATAGAAAGGCCAATATACAAACCCTAGAGCTTAATGGAGAATCCCTTGACCTAGGGACGAACTCAGGAATTGAGAATAGGGTAGATCGTACTTAAAAGCTATCTGCGACAGAAAAAAAAAACTTGTAGCATCTCTTTTTTTTTTCATACTTACCAAAAAATCATGGCAAAACAGTTATTCAGCAACATCTTGAGCACAAATCAACAAAGTCTTTATAAATAATTTGAGAGGGAAGAAATCAAAGCTCAAAAGTCTAGTGGTTGAAGCCCTATCCCTAAAAATTCAATCTTTA
>QANT01001716.1:0-19564 GCA_003254885.1 Purshia tridentata | reverse complement strand
TGGGAGGTTTGGGGTTTATGGGTGTTTTGGGGTTTGTCGCGGGCAGGAAAAGGAGGAGAAGAGGAAGAAAGAGGGCGCGGGAGAGAGAGAGAGAGAGAGATGATAAGAGAGAGGGAAGGGACAGTAGGGGAGGTGAGAGAGAGGGCGCTAGAAAGAGAGATGAGATGAGATGAGAGAGGGTAGGGTAGGGGAGTCGAGAAGCATAGTGGCGTCGCGGGAAAATCAGAAAACTGTGAAAGAAGAGAAAGTGAGAGAGAAAAGTAGGGTGAATCAGGTTAATTGCCACAATACTTTAGGCGACGAAATAATTTTCGTTGCCTTAACATTTACCTGACAAAAAGTTCGTCGCTTAACCCCTAAAAATTCAAAATGATCTGCCTTTTAATTGTTTAGGCTATGAATAGTCGTTGCCTAAACCATTACCTTCGTTGCCTAAACCATCAAATTCGTCGCTTAAACCCTAGAAAATTCCTGCCCTTTTAATTATTTAGGCTATGAACTATCGTCACCTAAACCATCTATTTTGTTGCCTAAAACATGTTTGGGAGACGAAGTCACCCAAGGATAAAAAATGTCACCCTTCCAATATTTCATCTCCAAATATATCTTATTCATGTGCAACTCTTGCAATTTTTTGAAGGAATGATCTTTACGTGGAAGAATACAAAATTAACGGTTCGGATCATTAAAAACACACTGAAGATATGAGGTTCTACATAAGACTATTCGTCTATTAAACTTTTCCTTAAAATATTGTTTGTTTCAATAATTATGAAGACCAAAGAATGATTTCAACAATTGGAGCTGTTTATTTTTATCCTTCATACTCACAGATCATCGCTCTAAAATTTCGGCCTAATCGGCATTCGTTCAGCCACTAAATTGTCATCATAAAAGACATGATCGTTAATACATTATAGCTCTGATACCTAACTTAATTGACCTAAATTGTCATCAAAGCCGTTCATTTTCTATATTCACACTCAAAGATCATCTCTACAAAAAATCGGTCAAATCGAAATTCATATATTACCGATTCAATTATCATTAGAAAACCACGGTTGTTCATAAATTTGACCATCGTCACCATACTTCTACATTTTTATATTGAGCTAAATTTTGCAAGGATGATCTCTAAGTGGGCAACTAAAAAATAAATAGTTTGGATTGTTAGAAACCCTATTGAGATGTGAACTTCTACATATATACACAAAAAATACCATTGAGACTTTAGAAAACCAAATTATTTCGTCTCCTAAGACTTTGAGAGACGAATGTACAATTTTGTCGCTTAAAGGAACTTTAGGAGATGTTTTAAATTCGTCGCCTAAAGTTACTTTAGGCAATGAACTGCTATTTTGTCTCATAAAGGTACTTTAGGCAATGAAACTACACATTTGTCTCCACAAAATTGGTGGCTTTAAGTGACGAATGTTTGATTTCATTGCCTGAAGTGAGTTTAGGCGATGAATTTGAATTCATCTCTTAGAATTTCGTCGCCTAAATTATATTTTCTTATAGTGACAAGAACTTGTCTTAGGGCTTACTCAAGTAGCTTGTGTGCTGTTGTTCTTAAATTCAGGTAAGTATCCTTATATGCTGGAACCACAATGAACTTAATATGTATATGTTTATTAGAGTATGTTATGTTATGCTATGTTAAGTATTTGTATCTATATGCCTTGCTTTGAATCCTTGGATACTATATTCTAGTTAAATTATAATGAGAGTATTATGATAAGTTTGTAATATTGATTAAGCTATAAGGCCTGCATTTGTGGGTGTCACCGATAGGTGACTTAAGACTCCCTTTTATGTAAGTTAAGAACTAGCACGACAGTACTTAACAGGCTCTAAGGAAGTTTCTAGGTGTTCATATGTTATGAAGTGCGCTCTATACACTCGCATATATAATTATGTAATTTTGGTTGTATTGGTTGTTCTATTTGTAGGCTACTTACTGAGTTTATCTTACTAGTAGTTCTATTTAGTAGCTATCCCGTGAGCGAGACTTGATCCCTTAGGAATTTAAAATATGAAACATTTTTCCTTCGGTTAATAAGTAGTTTTCCGCAATAGGTCCTTTGACAGTTTATTGTTTCAGTTTCTTTAAGGATGTTTATTTTGATTTTAGACTGAAGAAAACTTGTTTATTTTGAAGTTTCTTACTCTTTATTTGGTAAACTTAGAGTTTCACTTTATCTTTGTTTTACTAATGTATAAGTATAAGTTAATCATACTTTCAACCTTCAGTTTTGGGGGTGTGACAAGAAAAGGAGATAATACAAAGATTATAAGATTTATGAAGTGTAGGTCGACCATATACAAAGGTGGATGAATACGGAGTAGATGGATAGAGTAGATTTTTTTGAAGAGTGATTTAACTTTACAGTACTGACAAATTTTTAATTTAATGAAAACCACTCAAACCCTATAACTTACTTATAGCTCACATTTAATTTTGAGTCTATAAACTTTAAGGTACATACTCACAATTTAAAAAGTTAACCAAAAGTAGTCAAGCTCACAAATTTAATTTTCAAGTAACATTCTAAAACACCCAAGATCCAACCATAACAATAAGGATAAAAAACCACATGCCAAATATAATAAATTTCAAGCATATGTCCTTGCTAAAATTAACTCAAGCGCAACCCACCCACAACCTAATAGTTTCAGTTTTCACTTGCAGTTTCGATAAGTTTTAACTATAGTTTTAGTTTCGTTCGCAATTTCAATTATATAGAATACTCTTATAAAGTTTCAGTTTCAGTTGTGTGATGCAATTAACAAGCTAAAAAATTTTCAATATCACATAGTTTCATTTTGAAATTTCAATTCACAATTTCAGTATTTTTAATCCATAGAATTGTTTCAGTCCACACTTCCATACCCCTTTTGAAATGATACAAATCAACTTCCAATGTAATGAATATATCTATATTTGTATTGAGTATACAATATATAGGTGCAATGCTACTATAGTACATTAAACTAAAAAAGTAACAAAATTGCTTTAACTTATCCACTTATCCAAAATGTATATTTTTGTGCTTCCCAATGACTAGACATCCTTTGGAATTGATAGGATCATAGGATCCTTCGCCAACTGCTAGCACTTCAAATGAATACTCTGCTTTTTTTTTTGTGGCCAGAGAGAGAGAGAGAGAGAGAGAGAGAGAGATTGGGACCACATCTAGTTATATGACCTAATACTACCTTATTGTTAAATTTGAACAATAGGTGTAATAAAGGTTAAATAGGATGATTTTCATGCATCCTACACTAATTTAATTATTCTTTTTTTTTAATCAAGTACTTAGAAGTCATTTTACAAATGGATAAATTTATCATTTTCATTAAAATCTGTTGAAAATAAGACAGAGGGTGAGACTCTTTCATTCATTGGCATCCAATGGTAGCCTGCAAAAAGTTTCATATTGATTTAGTAGCTAAGGTTCTGCAAGAGACTCCTCATTAACTTTAGCTTATGTGTATAACTCTCACATAATTAAATATGTTATGTTGCTTTTAATAGTTATATTTCCACCCCCATGTCTTATTTTGCCACCCATATTTTACTGAAAAAAATAATAACAAATTTATCCTTTTGTAAAATGACATCTAAGGACTCAACTAAAAGAAAAGAAAATAAATCTACTCTACCCACCCCTCCTTACTCACCCACCTACTTACAATGACCTAAAGTTCATAAACCCTAAAAATATTTCTCTTCTTTTCTCATATCATGTATTCCTTTGATTATAATATTTTTGAGTGATGGACAATCAAATTGACGTCGAAGAGAATTCACCTAGTGAAAAGATAAGCAAATTAATTCTTTTTGCGAGATGCTTTCAATTTTTTTTTTTTTTAGTAGGACAACCTCATGATTTCAACTTTTGGTGGAACCACCATGAAAGAGTATGGGTGAATAATTTATTCAAATTATGGGTTGAGTTACTTTCTTCTTAGACTGGTGAATGGAGAGCTAAACCATAATATAAAAGCCGACAAACCAAAATTGATCAATCAGTTGGTACAATTGAAATGTATCTATAAACCAGAGTCAATCGTTCATTTGGTATAGTTAAATCCCACAATTAATTATAGAATAATATGATAATATTAAGATATATAATTGTTAAAGGAAAGAAATTCTCACTGTTTATTTGTGAGTAATTCTAGCATCTAGTATTTTGTCAACTCTCAGTAGAGTGATTGTAGGATGTAAACTTAATTAGCTTGATTAAAGCCCCTGTTTACTCTAGGTAGCTTGTAGCCTCTGTATAAAGTTGATCTTTGTGTATTACCTTTGATATCAACAAAATATACTATTTTCACAATTTCTCCATAATATAATATAATATTATAATATTAAGGTAATATACAATTAGAATATTATTATGATAATACTAGGATAATATTAAGATTTAAATATCACTAATTTTAGCATAATATTACATTTTTTAAATTAAAAACGTCTAGACAATATTTTTGGACTTTAGTAAAAAATAAAAAAATATTAAGGTATTAGTCTAAGAGAGGAGAAAAAATTGGATCGGTCTATGAATCACTCTAGTTTAAAATAAATCATTTCTACCTATACTTTTATCAAATAGAAAAAATAAAAATAATGACCCAAAACATAAAGAAGCACAAATGTCCAATGAAACTATTATGGTAAATAAAACACACAAAATATGTGAAATAAACTTGAATATTAGAACTTTAAAAAATACACATCTTAAATATCAAGAGTAATGATTTTTTATTTAAAGAAAAGTTATATTTAATAATAAATTTGAACTACTTCTTTTTCGTTCTTGCCTTAGGCCTCATTTTCAATTGGGTTGCCCCTAGTGCCCACCATATCCAAATGCTACCATATATATTAATAACTAAAAAATAATAACACCAACTCTGGATTTGGGCTTGCAAATTGTCTCTCCATCACTACAACCAAACGGATATCGCATATCAATCCTTTTGCTACTCTTTGTTTCATAATTAATACTTTTCATTAATTAATTAGTTAACACGTAAGAGAGTGTATTCAATTAAGACTTTTAAAGAGTCTGAAAAAGCCTTGTGATATTCAATAAAGACTTTTTAAAAGTTTATAAAAATTATATGATATTTAAAAAGTCATGGACTTTGGAGTGTAAACTATGTTATATCAAAGTCAGTAATTCTCCAGCATTTCTCCTATAGATTTTAAAGGATTTCAAATATATTTTTTATTTTTATTTCAAAAATTAATAAAAACAAAGAATGGTATTTATATTTCATTAGCATCAAAGCCCACCCCCCAATCAACATTAACTTTTTATATCATTTTTACTTTCATAGTTCATACCCCGAATCAAGAGAATATATATAAATATGTATATAGTTATTAACAGAAAATAAAAGAATTATGGCTATTATTTTTCATTTGTTATTAATTTATCCTTTGTATAAGTTTTATTAGAGCTATATGTTAGTCGAACTATTAGTTTAAAACATAATTTGATGGTTTGACTTTCTAATTGAAACATAAATTAATAGAATTAGAATATTAAAGGGTTTTATGATTTTTTAAAAATAATTGGAATCAAGGTGTGTATAGAGTTTGTGAAGATTTATATGGAGTTTGTGAAAATTTATATAGGGTGTGTAAAAATATATAAGGAATCTGTGAAAGTCATTAAAAATCTATGAACTTTGCAAAAGTCAATGACTTTTAAAAACTCTACATAATTTCACTAAAATCCCAATTGAATACACCCCCTGTAATCTAATTAATTGAACTCAATTAGTCATATGATTAATCAATGAATTATTCACGATTTTAGAAGAATAAATAAATAAAAAATGAGTGGGTGGGTTAGTAGTTAAGGGGAGTGGGAAGAGTGTTTTATTGAGTGGGTGTTTGAGTTGGTATATCAAAGGGTTTTACAGATAATGAGGGGTATAAAGAGTGTTTTAATAATTTTTTCAAAGTTAATGAAGAGTGTAAAAATAAGATGGATGGAAACTAAGACTAGGGGAGGAGAATATAATCACTCTTAAGCAAAATGCATAACCATGATTTGCCATTGATACTCATAAATACATAATGCTTGTTTCATGTATTAATGAGAAATATTCAATGAATTAGCTGAGAAAATTGTTATTGAGGGCTATATGTTAATTTTTGGTGAACATTGGGGGCTACATCTCTAATAGAAGTGATTGAGTGTATATGAACACGATATTCCATAATTTCTTAAACGTGGTCTTGAAAGCCTCCCTATTGAAAGAGTATTAAATCAGTCAACTTGAAGTGCCAATCTCCACTTCTTTAACTTCCTTTTCCAAGAGAACAAAGCTTTGAGAAAAAAAAAAAAAAATTGTTCCATCTCTTCCATACTTGAAACATCTTAAAACGCCATACCCACTTCTCAAAAACTCCACTAAGACAAATAACAAAGAGACCAATTAGAGAAAGGGTCAGGCTAATCTAACTACCTTGAATTACTAAGTTGACTATTCTTGGGCCGTTCGACAATAGTCTATTGAAATATTTCTATTATTTCAGTGGCTAACTACAAAACTCCTTTGTATATTTGTACCTTCGACAATAATTTACTAAAATAATACAAAATTTTGGTAGACTATTGTTAAAAGATCTAATAGTGGTCAACTTAATAATTCAAAATGGTCGGAATAGTCTGGGCCTTAGAGAAATCGTACAAAACTTTGGCGGAGATAGGATTTGAAATTTAGATGGGTTATGGCTGCAAATGGGATGAAATGGTGGGTTGTTTATTGGACCGGTGGTAAGCTATAATTAAAATAGACATGATTTGGACTATAAACCTTTATGTAAAAAAATATTTTGAATTGGGCCTATCCGGACTACAAACCGAGTTAGCCAACTCAATGGTCATGTACGGAAACCCAACCCTAACCCTCATTGTAAGAAGTCGCCCTAGAGATCCAGAGCTATCGTGAGAGGGCTTGTCAAGCTGGGGCTATTGATTAGTGATCGATCCTTTTATTAAACCATCATTAATTTTGTCATACCATCATGTGGGATAATACATATATTAATTTTTTACTATATTTTATGGATATGTTTGAGAGAGAGAGAGAGAGAGAGAGAGAGAGAGAGAGAGAGAGAGAGCACTAGTTTAGTCTTAATCTTGAACGAATAATGGGGGACCAGCCTTGATGTGTGCTAAAACATAATTAAATAAGAATCATTAGGAAAGTAAACTAACTGACCACGTAGATATTCGATAAATAGTTCTGCTAAGTGATTAAGCAGTTGAGCTGTTCGGAATTAGGATTGCTTACTTTTGATTTGATCACCACCTTAATTTGGTAGGCTATAAATTTGTTCACTACCTTAATTTGAAAGGCTATAAATTTGCTCCCATCTTATGGTCCATTTGGCAGTACTTTTAGAATTGCCGAAAGCGCATTCAGATTAATAAAAACATTTTTAATGGCGTTTAACAAAAATACATATAAGTGTTTCTGAGTTATAAAAGCATTTCTAACAGATTTTTTAAGAAGCACTTGACATGTACTTTCATCAAAAAGCACTTGACATGTGCTTTCATCAAGAAGCACTTGACATGTGCTTTCATCAAGAAGCACTTGACAGATACACTCATGTAGCACCACTTTAAGCGTTTTCATATAAATTACTTAGAATTTTTATAAAAATTTATATGCACTTTCAATAAACAGCTTCAAACGCAATTAAATAAATAAATAAATAAATATTGATGGGTTATAGAGTGTGATTATGATATATATGTTGTAATAAAGAGAGGCATCATATGGAAAGGAGCAAACAACACACTCCTTGAGACAAGGAACTTCCCTTCTTTCGATGCCAGCTTTGGGTTTCCCATACCCTTCTGTTTTGTCTCAGACATATTAACATGCATGTGGATGTGGATAAATATGATGTTGATCTTCAATTATCTGTCTTTGACGAACAGCCACGTACGTAGTTCTTTACACGCTATTTGACTTTCTGAAATGTTTATAATGATATTAATTAATTTTGATTCAACTCTGAGTGAGTTGGCTCAAGATAGATTTTTCACTTTAGTAAAGCCTGGTCGGTTAACACTCCCTTTCTGATAGCTCTTCTTCAATTTTTTTTTCTTTGAGTTTTGGTTTTGGTTATTATTATATAGTAGTGCTGGTGAGACAAGAGATATCTATAACTAGATCAAATTACATAATTACATGAAGGATAAAGAAGGATATATACAGGAATTCTATATGGTAGGATTTTATATTTAACAATAAATGTATGATACTTTATAGGGCTACTATCATATAATTTTTTAAAAATTCAAACCGTCTATATTTTAGATCTCTATTCATAGATCATCTTTACGAAAATTTTGGTTTGTCTATTTTGATCATAGTTAAATATGCAAATGATTTTCAATTTGGCTAATTTTTTATAAAGATAATCTATTAATAGAGATTTAACAGTTTGAATTGTTAAAAAACTTATGAAAATGGGCTTCATGAAGTATTCTACAAATAATTTTATTTATAAGACCCTACAATAAAAAATTACTGGGAGTTTATATACTTGCACTTAAACTCTAGTTAAGGAGTACTATGCCTATTCGAGACCTAGTATCTTAGATCTAAAATATAGTGCTTAGGTAATTAGTAAGACCTCAATAAAATATTTTCTACTAACGTTTTTGGTGTTTATGTTGTGCTTATATATGTACAAAACCACGTCATTTATCAAGTAAGCAATTTATTGAAGCAATGTACAAAGTCATACAATTAGCCAGAAGTTGAGGTTCAAGCCTAGAAGAAGCCGAATCCACTCAAGTAGGACAAGTATTACAGTTAAGTATATATAAAATATTGGGCAACACAAAGAGAAATCTTATTACAAGACTTTGACATATAGGCACAACTGGTATTCACAAACATAAATAGACCAAATATTAATTTTGAGTTATAAGATTTAATTTTTTTGATTTAGCAGTTAGTTTTAATTTATACTAAATTTATAATTTAAAATTTCCTAATACGTCATGTTTGTGGATGAATCCACATACATTTCCACACCAACAATATGGTGACACGTGGCCTAACAAGACCTCATGTGACACTTTGACCTTTCAACAGTCAGCTCAATCTGACACATTTACAACTCATCACCCTAGCTCAGCAACACCTTAACCTAACCTGTCACCAGTGTTCAGTATACCTTACCACCATACAGAGTTGAGCACAGTTTTTCATGTTCCAAAATAGAGCCTAGAAAAAATAGCACTTTTTAGGGCACTTGATATCTGCCACGTGGACTATCAAACCCTAGAATGTGTCACCAACTCCATTATAGAACTAAATAACCAACGTAAGACTTATTTGATAGAATATGGGTTAGATCAAAGAGTAAGGCTAGTTTAATTTATTTATTAAATTTAATGTTTGTGTTAGTACTTAATTATTTTGGTTTTAAACAATTATCCTTCCAATTCTGTTTCTTTATATTTAATATGAAGGAAGAAGAGGATGGCTTGCTCTCATTTAAAAGGCGTACTATATGAGACCTCAACTTCCTTCTTGGTGCGGGTTTTGTATAAGGGCACCTCGTTGCACATCAGTTTTTTTTATGCTACTTTTGTACTAGTGCAACTAACGCTATGGTGGACTATTTCGATTCTTAATTATATTTATAAAATTTGTGTACATAATAAATTTATTAATATAATTTTTAATTATTAAATTTTTTTTGAAACAAATATAAAAGTCACAAATTTTTTTTTAAAAAAATTGTGTTGTCCAATGTAACAACCCGTATTTCCCTTAAGTGAAATTTTTTTAATTGGGCCCAAAGTTGACTTTTGTTTCGAGTAGGATTTTAGTTTTAACTTTGGGTTCGTTGGAAAGATCTTGAACACAAGAGTTCTTAGACTAGGACCGTGGATCGTTTTGGGGTACAGTTCGGAAGTTTTGAACGTGACAAGAGGCTAAAAGTTGACTTTTTAAATTACATAGATTTTGGATTAGATTTTGCCATGGTTGCGTAGAGCTCAACTCTACGAGTTCGTAGACACGTAGCTTGTATCGTTTGGAGCTACGGTTTGAGAAATACGGATGTTTAAAGTGAGGGGCAAACTTGTAATTTTTGTGAAGCGCCTTATAAAAATTCCAGAAATTTCTGGAAGCCTCTCTCTCTCTCTTATTTCTTTCTCTCGCGCAAATCCCCCCCNCCCCCCCCCCCCCCGATGACTCTCTCCTCCTTCTTCCGTGTGCACGCAACCCCCAGCTAACTCAACCTCTTTCTCTAGCCACCACTATGCCGACCCAGCTCCGGCGACCCCTTGAACCTCGCCCAGCTCCCTCTCTGCTCTCCTGAGCTCTCTTCCTTCTCCCTGCGTTCATGGGTGTTTCTGCTACCACCAAGCCTGGCCAATTCTGGCGACACCAGATGACGAGACCGGCCGAGAAACACTCCTTAGCTGCCGGCCGTCCTCCCCCGAGCTCCCCCACATCGACCAACCACTCTCCAGCAAGAAGTCACGCCAGAAAACACCCAGCCCACCGCCACTTTGCTCGTCAATTTCGGCCAAATTCAGGCCCTGTTCACCTCAAAGTTGGATGGGTTTTTCTCCTCTAGGTATGGGTTTTCCTCCCCCATGGTCTGAGTTGTCAATTTTGAGCGATTTTGAGACCATTTTGAATTTAGCTTGGGTTTTTGAAATTTATTTGATTGGTGAGGTGTTTTGGACAAATTTCACCATTAGGAACCTCCAATTGTGGTTTGGAATTAGGAATTTAAAGGAATTTTGAGAAATTGGAAAGTTAGAGATTTGGGGGTTATGCCTTTTTGGGGATTTCTTGAAATTGAAGGAATTCTCGGTAATCTTAGGCAATTGTGAGTGATTTTCACCCCTAGGAACAATTAATTGAGGCTTAGAATGGTTAGTTTGAAGAAATTTGGAGAAATAGTGATTTTGAGGTGAATTTGCCACTTTGAGTGGTGTTGGTGATGTTGGGGAATCTTTCGGCCACTAACTCTTGGGTTTATCGTGAATTTTAGATGCTAATTAAGTTGTTGTTTTAACCTTGGATTAATTAGAAATGGTTTGGGTTAACAAGCCTCAATTTAACGAGTTAAAACGGTTAAGTGGTGTTGGATTATGAGTCGAGAAGGAATGTAAGTTGGTTTGTTGTTTAAATATAGAATTGTGGAGCAAAATGCCTAAGACACGCTCACTTTTGTTTTTATGACCTCGAATTGAATAGTATTCTAATGTCTTATCAATCTTGTGTTAAGCGACACCCTTGAGACCAGAGACGATCCAGCCGGAGACCAAAGCTAGGTTCCTTCTGTGAGTGGACTTGATTTCATAGATGTTTATATTCATTTAATAATTATTATTACTTTGACTTAATTTATGGAATTGAGTTTTCTAAATTAAAGTTGCGTTAAGCAAGTATTTCATGTGAGGCTAGTGACCTTTGATAATTGGTTTATGAAGATCAAACGTATTTCAGTTCTCATTTCAGTGTTTCATGCACGAGTTTTCGAGAATATGTTGGATTTCAAAGGGTTATGATTTCAAGGATTTCATTAGTTGTGGTTTTAAGAAATTAAAGCTAGTTTTTAAAATACCGTGTGAGTACCCAGTTCTAGATAAGTTCAGTAAGGTCTTTGGGACCTATCGTGACATACACTAAGGCTTTGGGCCGTGTCTTGCGGTGCCTCGCCCTTTGGGGGCAGCTCTACATGCACGTAAGACCAATTATTTGCCATGCCTGTATAATACAGCATTCCATATAGGTGTATGGCCAGTTAGATCTACCCAGCTCGTACGATGCTACGATGTACGGCCAGTTTCCCAGGGTACTTGGATGGTGGTATTATCATTTTACTTTTAAGAAACATGGATTTTAGAAAGTTATTGTTTTTCTGCTATTAAATTGATTTGGAATCCTTTTGAAACAGTTATGAAAGATTTTTTAAACTGGGGGATTTCAAAGAGAGACGTGAGGTCTTAGTGCCTATTTATTTATGTAGTTTGAGATAATAGACGGATTTTTATAACTTAAGTTAATCACTTGTTATCTTTGTCCACTTACTGAGTTATCTCACCGGTTTTCCCCTTTATTGTTGTTTAAATTTTTCCCCCCAAGTTGTAGTAGTGGAACGGTCGAGCCAGGGACGTCAAGGCAACTAGTTTACCTTTTGTAACTTTGTAGGAACTCAGTAACCTTTATAATTTTACTTCTTTGGTTAAATCTTGAAGCAAAGCTCTGATAAACTTAGTTAGGCACTTATTACAGTTGGTTTTTAAACTTGTTGGGGTCAGAGACCTTTTGCTTGTGCTTGAGAAGTTGCTGTTTTGGTTAGAAGTGGTTTCACAAGTCTCGTTAAATGGGTTAGTCCAATTTCAAGAGAGGTTCTGCTGAAGTTACAATAGGATTTTCTTTGATATTGGATTCCCGTAGGATCACTCCGAGTTTTAGGGTGGAATTCGGGGTTGGTCCTATCATCCAAGGTAACGACCCGTACCTTCCTAAGTGAATTTTAATAGGGCCTGCAATTGACTTTTGTTTTGAGTGGGATTTTAGCTTTGACCTTTGGTCCGTTAGGAAGGTCTTGAGCTCACGAGTTCGTTGACACGCGGTATGGTCGTTTAGAGTTACGGTTAGAAAGTTAGGAACGTGTTAAAGGACCCAAAAGTTGACTATTTAAATTTGACTTTGACTTGGTTGCGTAGAGCTCGACTCCACGAGTTCGTGGACACGTAGCATGCGTCGTTTGGAGCTACGATTTGAGAAATACGAAGGTTCAAAGTGAGGGGCAAACTTGTCATTATGAGGAAATGGCATTCAAAATTCTAGAACTTTCTGGAATTCTCTCTCTCCTTCTTATTTCTTCCCCACGCGCAGTCCACCCCCTAGACCCACAGGCCATCTTCTTCTCCTCTCTCCACTTCGCGCGACCACCCAGCCCATCCGGCTGACCTAGACCCACTGGCGACGTCGCCAGTCGCCGGCCAGCAACCTCAGCCTCCTCCGCCACCCCCAACCTCTTTCTCTTCTCTCTCTCGAGATCACTTTCTCCCCCTTCGTACGACGCGCGCGACCTACATGACGACCCAGTGCTCCTCCGACCAACCCAGCCCCCATCGACGACTCCCTAGTTGCCGGCCGTCCTCCCCCGAACTCCCTCCTACTCCAGCCAGCCTCCCTCCAGAACGGAACGACGCCGGAAAACACCCAACTCGCCGTCCTTGTTGCTTGCGAATTCCGGCTATCTTCGGCCTCGGATTACCTCAATTTTAGGTGGGTTTTTTTCCTCTCCTTGTGGGCTTTCTTTTCCCTTTAATTTGGTTGTTCAATTTTGAGTATTTTGCAGGATTGAAACTTTGGGGATTTTAAGACCCGTTTCGGGTTGGCCTTGTTTGGGTGAAATTGATGGTTGTTTTGTGTAATTGTGAGGTTAAGGATGGATTTGGGGTGATTGGGACTTGTTTGATTGTTTGATTTTGAGGATTTTGGAACTTGGATTTTTGGGAGATTATGCCAATTCGGATTTTTGTTTAATTGAGGATAATTAAAAGTTCTATGGTGCAATTGCTGGTTATGGTATGAAATTGGAGCGAATTGGAACTTGAATTGAGAAATTATTGTGAGAAGTTAGAAACTTGGGAATTAGGGATTCAGAAACCATGTTAAATCTCTTGGAATCTTTGATTTTGGGTGATAATTTGAGGTGGTTTTAATTAATTTCCAAACTTAGAAACCTTCAATTGTGGTTTAGAATGGTTAATTTGAAGAATTTGGAGAATAGTCATTTTTGAGGTGAATTTAGACTCTAGCTAGTTAAGCGGGTTTCTAACCTTGGTTTGAGTGGAAGCGTTTTGGGTCAACAATGTATCAATTTATTTGTTATTGGAGAACTTTTGGATGCCCAAAACGACCCTTGGATGAACCCCAATTGTGGTAGGTAGTAAATAGGAATTTAATGGAGCTTTTGGCGAACTAAAAAGTTGGTTAACGTTGGAATTTGAGCCGGGAGTGATTAGTAATCTTTTGACCATAAAGGGTTAGAGAATTGATCGAGGCACTTACTTACGTGCATTTCAATTACCTTTAAGTCGAGTCTAATTCTGCGTCTTGTTTTCTCTAATTGTAGGCGACGATCCCGCAACTCAGGGCAATCTGACGGAGGATCAAGACTAGGCTACTTCACAGTGAGTGGACCTTGTTTATGAATTGTTTATGGATTTTATGATTTAACTCATATTTTTAGTTTGAGTTTATTTGAGCTCTGATTTATCTACTTTAGAAATATCATTTGGTTCGTGTGCATGACTTCCTGAATTCTTCAATAAGTGTTGATTTAGGTTTGGACAGTGAATTGGTTACTTTGGGTTTTTATCCTTTGGCTAGACATAAAGAAACTCAAAAATGTTTTCATGCTTGACTTTGAGAATATATTGGATTTCAATGGGCTTTTGTGCCAAGGATTTACTAGTCGTGGTTTTTGAGAAATGTTAAGTATTTTATATCTTGGGAAAGGACTGTCAGAAGTTTATGGTTTCAAACCACCCTATCCAGTATCTCTCCAGGTTATCAGTTTATATAGGTCTTTGGGACCCATCACGGCACACACGTAGGCTTTGGGCCGTGTGCTGGGATGCCTTGCCATTTGGGGGTGACCTTGCGTGCACGTACGGCAGATTCAGTGGCCCTGCATGTGTATGACAGACTCTGGCTCTGCACATGTACTGCAGGATTATTGGCCCTGCATGCGTACGGCAGGTTGTGGGCCCTGCGCATGTACGGCAGGATTAGTGGCCCTGCATGCGTACTGCAGGTTGTGGGCCTTGCGCATGTACGGTAGGATTTCTGGATATTGGATTGGGTGAGAGTATTCTTTCTATATCAGTTTACAAAGATAATTCGTGAGAATTATAGATTTCAGTTCTTAATTGATATTTTGGTAGCTTGACCAGTTTTATTGATTTATCAGAATTTTCAGAATGGATTTCAGATGCGGATTTTTACTTAGAGTTTTCAGTGGATTATAGAAAAGAGTTTTGAAACTGGGGGATTTTAAAGAGAGAGATGTGAGGTTTTAGTGCTCAACTATTTTTATAGTTTGCCATAATAAATGGATTTTTTTTTAAGTTAAGCTTAAACACTTGTTATTTTCGTCCACTCACTGAGTCTTCTCACTAGTTTTTCCTTTATGGTTGTCTTTAAATTTTCCCTAGGTGGTAGCGGTGGAGCGGTCGAGCCAAAGACATTGAGGCAGTCTAGTGAACTTTTGCAATTCGTAGGAACTAGCTATCCTTGTAAATTTTATTTCTTTAGTTAAGCTTGTAGTACCGCTCTGATAATCTAGTTAAATACATAATGAAGTGGTTTGAACTTCGGGTCGGAGACCCCTTTGCTTGTGGTAGAGGTGCTGAGTGTTTAGAAGTGCTTTTGCAGGTTTTCCTGGAGAAAGGGTTAGTCCAATTTCAGGGGAGGTTCTGTCGAATTTTTAGTAGAATTTTCCTTTATATTGGATTCCCGCAGGACCACTTCGAGTTTCGAGGTGGAAATCTGGGTCGGTCCTGTCACCCAAAGTCCAAGGAAAGGTTAGGGTGGCGAACTACTTCGTAGCCCAAGTCATAATTTCGGGACGAAAATTGAACTGCGTCGCCCAACATTTTAGAAAATTACGTTAACAATTTTAAAAAACTATGGAGTTTAGGCGACGTATTCTATAGTCCCTCGCCCAATTTTTGTTGAGCGATGACACTTGTCATCGCCCTATGCTTGATAAAGCGACGGTGTATTGTTTCGTCACTGAAATTGACTTCAGGGGACGAATTATTCCGTCCCCGCCAAATTACTTTGAGCAACTTATATTTGAATGCGTCGCCCAAAAGATTTAGAGCGGCCGAATGATCTGTTGGCGAAAGTCTAACTGTTCGTCGCTCTAGATTCTTTTGGGTGACGAATGAGATATTGCATCGCCTAAAACCTTGGGTGGCTGACCTGTAGCGACAAAGTGGGCTACGAACATTTTTCGTCGCCCCATATTTAGGGGGACGAAATGTTGAGTAGTGACTTACAATCATCATGTTCATCACTATGATAGCTAAGCTCTTCCCGTACACTATCTCTTCATAACTCATACCTACCCTTTATCCCATCCTTGCAAAGATGAGTAACCAAGACTGATATGTATCTATATATATGGGGGACCTTCTATTAATGAGGTTAACTCATTTTAAACATAATAAAGTATGACTTGTGGCACCACACAGCATTGTAATTCTATGATGATCAAATCCGGTTATTTCACAAGTCTCTTTATATAGGGATCATATTTATAAGAATTTAGATAAATCAAAACCATTAAGAAATCTAATTGTGATTCAATAAACAGAGAAACATAATAATTTAGCAAACACTTAAATGATGACCCTTTAATCAAATGGTTAAACTAATTGTCGATTTGTCTAATGTTTTGTAAGGATGATCATTGAATAGAAATTTAGAAAATAGACGGATTCGACTATCAAATCATAATATGAAGTGAGTTTCATAAGTGATACCTCAATAGAATATATATGCATGTGAGGGAAGATATTAATGGATAATAGTTTGACTTTAGGCCACCGCAAGGTTTCAAGTTGCACCTTAATTAAGTTTATAATGGAAAAACATACATATCATATGGCATTGAGGTTTGGTTACAATGGGCATGAAAGTTATTTCGATTTCCATATATGGCCAGCCTAATGCATGAAGAGAATGTAAGACCTAATATAAAAATAATACAGGGGAGCTCAAGTCCACGTGCCGCAGCAAGAAGGAAAGCAAGTAGGAAGCTACGCAAAAGTGGTCCAAGTTCAGGAAGTGATCGATCGAGAGAGACAATGAATATATAGTGGAATCTGTGAGACGACGTGCGATGCCGAAAGATCTGGCGAGCCTTCTGCTGCGCGTTTTGGTCTCTCTCTTTTTTTTATACATATATCTAGTCTTCAATCAGTTCCCTTCTGCCAGCTAACAATCCCAATACAATAATTAATTAAATAATTGAATTCATACACTTTTCTCTTGTTCCCATATGATCGAGTGCTCTATATTAAGACTTCCCAGCTAGCTTCTCTAATTTACTTAAATACAACTATCAGACCCATAACCAATAACCAATAACATGTAATAAAATATTTTAGTTTAAAGCTCTACATATAGGGCTTCCCTAGTAGTTGTCATTCTGCATATGCATGCCTAACTCATTGAGCTAGTTTAGTACCAAATTCAAGCTCATTATATATTCTCTACCTCAATTCAATGGCACATGCCAAGCCCAGAATGCCCATTAATGACTCACACACCAGTGAGTCCCTTCAAGTTTCTTCAGATCTTTGTAATGGATTTGTGTTTAGGGGCGCCAGTACTACAGCTTATCAACCTGATCATGATCAGGTGGCCCACTCAGTGATAAACTTCAAAAATAGTATAAGTAATAGTGGGTACAATAGTAATTTCATCCACAGCAGTGAATCTCTGCTTAGTTTTGAGAAAAACGAGCAGAGCAATTACTTGAAGACTGGCAATGATCACAAAGATGATGATGGTGATGAGCATAGTGATCATGACATGCATTTGCATCATAGTTACCAGCAGTGGAATAATCAGGCAATATTATGTAGCAACATCAGCGACGACCCAACGGGTTCAATCCGATGGACCTCAATCAGATGTACATCCGATGACCATGAACTGTGTGAGACCTCGTATTTTTCTAGTATTTTACTTTCCGTTTAAATTAAAATTTTTCTGAGGAAGTAGAGGCTTGACAATATTAGATTAGAACTTAATTTGTCAAAAGTAACAACGTTCAATTCATTGAATTTGGAGTTACGATGATTAACACCTTTCGGTGGATTTCCATTGTTTTTGGACAGCGAGCAATTACAGCAATAATGCCTCAAAAGAAAACCATGCAGATCAGGAGGTTTATGGGACGTGGTTATATTCTGAACCCACAGTCGTTGGAGATAGCTTCCAGGAATCCGGAACTCAAGAATCAGGCTTTCACAAGCGACCTCTTATGGTTTTTATTCCTCAAACCCTTTCCTTTCTCTTTCTGCACCAATTAAATTATTTAATTAAATTTGCAGGAAATCTTTTTTGTTGCTAAACGATACATCTATATAGGAAAATTTTCATTTCTTATTTGCTGAAGCGTATAGGATGATATGATTCTTGTTAAATTATTTAATTAAATTTGCAGGAAATCTTTTTTCTTGCTAAACGATACATCTATATAGGAAAATTTTCATTTCTTATTTGCCGAAGCGTATAGGATGATATGATTCTTGTGCAAATAAACGAACATGATCTTTATTGAATAACTTCATATATACATATATGTTATATATCATACTTTAATCTAGATTATTTTTCAAACATATCTTTATTTGCATGTATGATTTAGATTAAGAAAATTGTAACATATATAATATCATAAATGCTTTTTTAATGGATGATATGCAGCATTATCAATGCAGGATATATATATATATATACCATTCGACTATTCATTATACAACGTTTGAACACGTACTCATCACAAGTGTTTAAATGTTCTCTCACATCCTTAGGTTAAACAATTCTTGTATAACATTATATTTGACAAAATAAAATTACCGAAACATATATATAATATATCATATATAATTTTTTAGTGCTCAATTTATTATATTCATCCTCCAACAATTTGTTCACAGGGGGAGGGCATGCAACCCTCAAAGAAGCAATGCAGTACTAGTGCTATTAAGAAACCCAAACCCAAGTCAAGTCCTTCAAAGGACCCCCAAAGTATTGCAGCCAAGGTTTGTAATTTGTTCACAGGGGGAGGGCATGCAACCCTTAAAGAAGCAATGCAGTACTAGTGCTATTAAGAAACCCAAACCCAAGTCAAGTCCCTCAAAGGACCCCCAAAGTATTGCAGCCAAGGTTTGCTTCAGTTATACTTATGCCAAATGAATATTAGTTTTGATAGTGAAATTTAATTTATTGTAAATTAAGGAAAAATTAGAAAAATGTGGTGGTGATCGAAAGAATGCTTGTCTTTCAGAATCGAAGAGAGCGGATTAGCGAGCGGCTTAAGATACTCCAGGAACTGGTTCCTAATGGCTGCAAGGTTTGGACTTAATATTTTAGTAGAGACTTGCTATAATTCTAGATTATGACATGGAGGCATCAATTAATTAATGATCATTATCTTGTAAAGTTGGCCCTCCTTAACTTTGTAGTATGTTTTTCGCAATTTTTGACGTTTTATCTATATGTGCAGGTTGATTTGGTGACCATGTTAGAGAAAGCGATTAGTTATGTCAAATTTCTTCAATTGCAAGTCAAGGTGTGTACCACATCAACAATTTAATTTAATTAATACAACTTTTTGTATTATTATTATTATTATAATTATACCCACATATATGATACAAATAGGAGCACTCATTTAAATTTAAGATGCTTATATATAGATCTTGATTTAGGTGTTGGCAAC
>QANT01001714.1:0-46561 GCA_003254885.1 Purshia tridentata | reverse complement strand
AATGCGAAGGTGACAACCAAAGTGACTATATTTTCGTGCACTCTTTGAAAAATTCAACTACCACTTAACAACCTAGTTAAGGATGTCGAATAGGTTGGACCAACACGAGTACAACACGGGCACGACATGATTGATTGAAACAGGCACAACATGGCACAATACGAGCACGAAATGGGCTCTAAACCTATACTCTAGACCAATTTGTGAGTTGTTACATTTGATAACATAACCATAAAATTTTATAATAAAAAAAAACATACCCATTTGAAAACCTTCATTATGAAATTAACAACGTACTTGCCATTATTGGAACAACAACCACAAAACAAACCCAGAATAGATCTTGACCCAAATCCAGAATAGATCTTGACCCAACCCAAGGTGGAAAATTGATAATATTCACCGCCACGTCTTTGCGTTAGATAATGAGAGAGAACAATCAAGAGAGGTAGAGAGAGAAGGAGGGAGGGAGAGATTTGTTATCTACCTTAATGGAGATGCTATTGACACTCCCTACTCTATTTTTATTCTTTTAAATATTCAAATATATATTAATTACTTAAACTACCCTTATTTGATTTATGAACTTTCTAGAGCTTCCATTGCTCTCTTTGTGTGAAGGTGATACGCTTGGGTGAGTGGCAGGGAAAAGGCTCCATTGCTCTCTTTGTGTGAAGGTGACAGTAGAACTGACTGTATTTTCCCATACTCTCATTCCTTCCGAAAAATTTGCTTTCTAAATTAGAAAAAATGAAATCTAATACACCCATGTAAACATGTTACTTTTTGAAGAAACCCAACATTGGTAGCTCGCTCCCATAAGCATAAAAAGGTAGAAAGCGAGGAAGCATCCCTTTACCATTTGACCGAAAACCTACACACACAGTATGAACATCTTGCTCCAATAGTTGAGAGCAATTACTAGTATACAAGTAACAAGGCCAGGCCAAAGTTGGAATCTTCTCTTCCTCTTTAGTCTCCCTTATAAATAAAAGAACAAATTAACACACACATAAAACTTAAAAAGGAAGGAAAAGGGCTGCAACAAGACAAATTTTCAATGGGGCACATTATTTTTCTTCAACTTTTCTTTTGACGGCTCTCAGGAAAAAAGAAAAAAAAAAAAAAAAAAAGCTATTGTCCTAATGGATGGTTAAAAACGATTTTGTTTATTCGCTCCCTAGCATCCACCTTAGTTTTTCAGTTCTATTAAGAGAAAAATCCAAATGGGTTATGGGGCACATGCCGCACATGGACGCATAGAGTTACTGGCAGAAACACAAAAATAAGACAGAGCAGCAAAGTGCAAAAACCAGATCAACATAAACTTCCCCTTCAAAAATCAAGAGAAAAACCTACAAGGTACCAACCTAATATTTGTCTCAGACAATACTGAACAAGCAAAAGATTTTAAAGGAAAGAAACAGCATTGCATGACCATCCTCTACACCCTGTATCTTTCATTCCATTTTCTTCTGCCCAGAAACTTGTTTGGTTTACTTGAATTTCTAGCATCTGGAAAATATACACCACCCTATGCAGCTATACCCACTGTAATTGCTACATTTCCTACTGGATCGGTTAAATAATAGCACTGTACAGAAGGACCTACCTGAAAGTGTTGTAAAAAAAAAAAAAAAGGTGAGGACATAACAACAGAATGATTTAGATGTTGGAAATCAATGAAGACAATAAGATGTNGACAATAAGATGTACAAGTATACAAACCTTTTGTAAAGAACCTTTACATCCTCCCGCAGCACTAGACGACTTTCAAGGAAGGGATCACCACACTCTTCCACATCCACAGTTTCCACTGTGAAATCCCGATAACCGCAATACTCATTCCACTCAAACCACATCTTTGCAATTAGTTCTTTCTGGAAGCAAGTGCTATGATCTTCCTCTTCGGGGGAACCAGCAGCCACCAGTCTATACACAAACACTTTCTTCTTCTGACCTGGTCTAAATGCACGGCCAATTGCTTGCCGGGTCACTGAGGGATTAAGATGGACATCCAAAATTATGACTCGAGATGCCCCTACCAAAGATATTCCCTCTCCACATGCCTTAATTGAGCCAAAAAAGACCTTAGCACCAGGGGAATTGTTAAACCGCTCCATGGACCACTCACGATGCTCCGAGCTTGACTCACCTGAGATCATAAACATTTCTCTCCCAAGACTCCAACCCTTTGTTTTGGCTGTTAATCTCTCTAAAAATTTTAAAGGAAGGAGGTATTGACTGAAAACTAAAATTTTCTCACCAGCTGACTCACATGAGCTTAGCATATTGAGAAAGAATTTCGCCTTAACTCCTTCTTTCATGTCTATTCTTTCCAACAACTCATCCACTTTGTCATCATTGACAGCCCAATTCTCAGAGAAGGAGGCCAATTTTGGGTGCAGATAAACAGCACTCCCGACAGAACTTTGTTTGAACTTCCTTACAAACTTCTTTAATTTCTCTGTCTCATGCTTCTGCCTGGGGGTGAGATTTAGTACCACAGTGAAATCTGCAAGTCCAGGTAGTTCATCTAGGGAATCTCCTTTATAATAGTGAAGGACCTTGCTAGTCATCTCACGCAAATCATGTATGACCTTCGCTTTCCTTGTGAACTCTTGATCCTTCTGTAGTGTATACTCCACTAGCTCATAAAAAACAGAGTCTCCACCAGCTTTGAACTGCTTCCTTATACCTGGTATATCCACTCTACTCATAATCCGCTTGATGAGGGGTCGGGAAGTTTCTGATCTTAAAAATTTAGGGCGAACGAGATTCAAAACGTTGAAAACTTCCTTGACATGATTTTGATAAATGGTTCCAGAAAGTACAACTTTCCTAGGTGTCTGTACTTTCCCAAGGGATTGCCACACATCAGTGTTTTCATTTCTTGGAGTGTGCCCTTCATCCAGAATAAGAATAGAAGGTGCTTTGAGCAATATCTCCTGGCAAGAAGTTGCTGCCTTGCTAGTTTCCCGATCACAAATAATAGAGGAGAACTGTTTGTAACCTAAGAAAAGGATACTCTTCTGCTCCACCCACTGTTTCAACACCACCAGCTGCTGTGACCGATTTTCTGCTTTGGAATCGTACAAATCATATAATGGAATATCCTCTACTTGCCAATTTTTAAACTCCTTTTTCCATGTATCCAAAATTCCTTTAGGAAGAACAATCAGTGGTCTAGCATTTGGATACTTGGCTAGGAAACTTTGCATGAAGCTAATTATCATAAAGGTTTTTCCAGATCCCGGAGCATGGGCAAGGATGCAACCACCAGGATTATCACCCACCAAGTTGCTAACAAGAAAATTGAAACCCTCCACTTGATGAGGTTTCATTTGCTTCATATGTCTTGGGTGGGCAGATATTCCAGTTATCACCAAACCATCCTCTGATAATTTAAATCCATCCATCTCAGTTGACTCTCTGTCTTTGGCATTCCGAGAATCAGGCATGTAAGTTCTTGTACTCCTTTTCTGAAAGAATAAAACAAAATATGATAGTATGCAACTAACTAGAAGAAGGCGTTTAGCAATTAAGACATTAAATATCTTCCAATGTTTTAGCAGATCCAGGTATTTATGACTTTGATTACATAACAATTAGGCAAATATAGAAACTAGAATTGAAGACAAATAAGAAGTTCAACCAGGCAGACCGGCAACAAAATATTCACTTTCAATATGCAATAAATTACCATTATGTTAAAAAGTCCCTGAATCTTGATCCAAAAGGTAATATTCAAGAAGCACAACTCATCAATTTCCAGATTGTTGAGCCATGGCACCGCATTCACAGTGTCCCATCACAGCGCAAGAATCACTTCTCAGAATGTGCTTAGCCTCCATCTCCTACTTCACCAGAATTGGAAATACCCTATCTCTCACCTCCACAATCCTTACCTCCCCTATATCGCTGCAAGCATGCCTTAAAAATGCCATAGTAGCACTCCCCCCCACCCCCTCTCACACACATGCATAGCTTTTTTATAGAAGCAACTTAGCAAGCTGATAATAGTAATATGGTGATATTATAGATACTCAAGGGGAAGCCATACCTTGTTATACTGAAACTCAAATATAGTCTCAATTCCTCTGTCAATAACCCCACAGATGCGGCAAACGTATCCAAGATCATCCTTCAAGACAAAAGAATGATCACAGTCACAGTCCTCCCCACCTTCACTCATTCTTTCTTCAGATGAAGGATCTAAAGCAACATCCTATCAGAAGCAGCAAAAAATAAAAAATAAGATAATTGTTAATACTATGAAATGGAACTTTGGAAACTAATCACACGATTTAGGACAAAAGATTCAAAACCCTATGGCTTATACCAATCATTTGACTTTGAGACACTTTTCCTATGAAATTGAATAAAGTGAACAAACTCAGAAGAATGTAACATTCACTGGCAGGTCAGGTTTTTTATATTGTTTCGTTAATAAGGTTAGTGCTATTAAACCTAAATTTTGATCATCTTTGGGTCTGTTCAGGAGATGAATCTGTTTAAATGGAAAAAATGAAAAGAAAAGAAAAAGGTTTTATTAAACATCAGCCGGTTATATCTGTTCACAAACAATCATTCACTATAGATCAGAGATGGAAGTTGTTATTTTGAGTTTCTTCAAAGCAAAGAGAGCTGACACAATCTCCACTAAACATAGGGCATACAAGCAGGTCCTTCCAAGTTAGAAGAACATAAAGTACACACACACGCACAGCACCACAACAACAATAACAAAAACATGCTGTTATTTCAAAGTATGTATAAATGATACCTTAGAAGATTCTAATGCCATCGACATTTCCATCCAAATATCTCCCAGACCATCATCTTGTTCAGTATCAGCCTCCTGATTTTCATCATCTTCTCCACCAACATAAACACCTGTATCATTCTTGATTTCAATTTCACCAGACAGACTTGCTTCTTCTCCTGGAGCTCTGTTCTGAGCAAAGTCCCTAACCTGAACATGTCCAACCAATTATTTGACAAATGGGATAAAAATAGGAACAATGAAATACAGAAACTACAAGAAAAATTGTAATTTATCAGAGAATATGCATCATAACATCATCTCATAAGACATATAGCCATACATACCACTGGGTTCTTCATTAAAACTTGTTCAGGTGGCTGTTTCAAGACAACCTCCTGGAAAGGATAAGAGGGTTGTGACAAGACAACCTCCTGGAAAGGATAAGATGGTTGTGATAAGACAACATCCTGGAAAGGATAAGAAGGTCTCTGGTCTTCACTTTGTTCCTCATCAGAATCAATGATTACAACAGGCAACGATGCTGCTGGACCAATATTTTGATCATCGTCATCCTCCAAATCAATGAATGTTTCCAATTTGGGCACCTTTTTACTCTGTCGTTCCTCTTCCAAGAGTATATTTGATAGTGTGGGGTATTTTGCAAAATAAGGGCTCAGTGTTTGCATCTTCCGAGCAACAAGAGCTTCTATGTCCTTTGTAGCGCTTCCATACTTACCATAGTCTAACCTCTCCAACAATCCTGGTATGGCAAATGGATCAGTGTAATCGACAACATCTGAATTGGACCTTGGTTTGTTCTGGACAGTTCCATCATGCATACTTGCATACAAGACCGTGCTACCACAATCTTTTCTATCAAAAGATGATTTCAGCCTCTTATGCCCCTTGGAATACAAACCTAAGCTCAAGTGAAAGGTAACATACAAATAGACAAAAAATGAGTAACATGTGTAAAATAAGAAAAATAGTACATTAATTTTAGAAACTCATATTCAGCAAACCATCTAGCTATATCCAAACCAGCAGCAGAAGGAAGATGAAATTATTTGTGATTCTTCCCTTTTGAATAGTACGAGCGGAAATTTTTTGTGTGATTTCTTAATTGGACACGTGCAATTGCATCCTAAAGCAATGAAACATGGATGAATAAAAAACTATATGCTTATCCAAAACATTATAATAAAAGCTATATATAGATATTATTTAGCTACTTCATAGAAATGTGTTTCTTATCAAAAGAATATTGCCATGCATGAAAATACTAGACAATCATAGAAGTATCACAATCATAAGTGTGGTACAGCTCAAAGCTAACAATATTACTCCTTATGTTTTGAATGCAGGAAATAATTGATACTGACAAAATGAAAATCCATCTGCTGAAGTTCAGTTTCAGCTATACTAATGGTTTCAGCAAGAAGGTAGAGTACACTTTGCCGAACCTAAGGTTCAATATGTTGATAGTGACAAGAAGAATTTGGTGAAAGACAAAATTTAAAATCAAAATAACAATTAACTATAACAGCAGAGAGATATTTTGTTGTTTAACATTCCTTCAAATTTATAAATGTTTCTTTATTTTCACATCAGATAAGCTGATTTATAACACAATAAATAACCATACCTAAGGCATTCAGAACTATAAATTTTCTTATGAAACCAAAACCAGTATATTAATACTAAAATTTGCAATTATGATTATTTGTACTCCATCATATCCATACTGCCCAACTCTGATCGAACATAAAATCTTTGCTATTATAAACCCACCAAGCCTCACCTTTGGTGTCACAAGCTTCATAAAAAAATGGGTTTACTAAAAATACCATTTTCTAACAGAATTTGTTAACCTAAAAAATAAAATATAAAAAGCCTATTTTTAAAGATAAAATTGTGAAATAAAACAATAAAGTTAAGAAAAAAAAAAGAAAAAAAGAAGCAGTTATGGAAGATGCTGATTGTGAAGATAAGGTTGTGAAGGGTATGCCCAAGTTCTTTTTCATATTTTATTTGTTTGAACCCAAAACCAACATCTCAGTGGGTTCAAATGAGCGGTTTAACAATGGCGGTGGCTATAAGTGAGTTGGTTTGCAAGGGTTTTAGGGCATACATATGAAGGGCAGTAGTGTTTGCATGGATATGAATGGCCATGTTAGATTGCCTACGTACCAGTTACAATTACATTGTCAAAGAAATCAATTGAATCAAATTTGATTCCTAAAATGAATTCCATCGTGGTTCTTCCAAATTTGCCAACATAATTAAACCAAAAGCCTTCCTAGAATAAAAAGGAGTATGCGTATTAACTTTCCATGATATATATCTACATATTCTATCTATATATAATATTATAAAGGGAGAAATTTGGATTTTGGTGTAAATTTTGAAATTCCAAATGTACTCTTTGTTGAAAGTAAGATTGAAGAGAAACAAAGTATAAGAAAAGTGTAATAATAAAATAAAACAGGTGATAAAGTTCTATAAAAAAAACTACTGCAGTTTTTCAACATAAAACTAAGTTATAATATTTTTTTTGTGAATGCAGAGTTAAAAAAGCCTATTGACACACGCAAGAGGGCGTGTCAAGGGGCCAGTATTTGCAAATATCAAGATATTATTTATTTGGTGAGTTACATGTGCTGAATAAAATTCACAATGTTTGCCCAGAACCATAACTATTAAAGCACAAAGACGATGATAGTAGGGTTTTCCAAGGCAAGCTACTACTTCAAAGCAACTCTCACACTGTTTGGTAAATTGCAACAGACAACTTTGAGAAGCAGCACAAGTGGTGCTTCCAGAGACTGTTGTGCATTTTCCCATGTTTAATGAAAACCCGTTAGACTTCTTATTGTGTACACAATTAAAATAAAATAAAACAATAAGTTCTTCTAATCTTTTCCACAATAACTTCTCAAAAACCAAGCAATACCAAATTGGCCCTAAAAGGGGACAATACCAAAACAATCTCTACTATTTTTATAAGTACTCAGTTTCTTAATCCTTAAAGTCTCTTTTTCCATATCAATTTATATTTAATATATATATATAAAATATTTTAATCAAAACATGAGTTCACAAATTCTAATTCAATAATGGATTTGTCACAAGCTCAACCTAAACTTTTCTCAGATTGACCAAAAATCATGGGTTTGTCACTCATATTACATATATGTATAACTCTCTCTCTCTCTCTCTCTCTCTCTCTCTCTCTCTCTGAGTGATTATATTCACTGTAATGCCCAAAAATACAATTTCAGATCATTTGAACAAATAAATGGTAAACTAAATCTCTATGCATTGCAACATTTCATCTTGTTAAACATCATTGTGATTCCCAGGGTAAAGCTTTCATAAAACGCAAATATTAGCAGAGAAAAAAAAAAAAAAAACCCTATATGCAAAATTGTGCATGAAAACACAATACCCTTAAACAAAAATACCGTTCACGAGGGTAATCTTCATAATAAGAGAATGTAATTACCAGGTGATATATCAACTGCTGCCTCCATGGCTCGTCCAAATCCAAGAAAACACTGAGCACAAGCAGAGAAATAAATAAAGTTAGTTTTTTTCATCAAATAAAAAATACCCAAAATAAAATAAAATCACCATTTTCGTATCAGAAAGCGTAGTGATGGTAACTGAACTAGGAGCTCAAAAAATATTATTGAAAAAAACAAAACAAGAAATTAAGGGAAAAAAGAATAACCCTTCGAATAAGCGATACAGAAAACGAAGCACAGACTCAAATTCTGCTCTTGAGTCTGAGATGCCACGCTCCTTGCTCTGATATACACTCTCAGAGCGAGAGTAGGCGTTACCGTACAGCTCAGTGTGTGTGCAAAAACGTAACGGACAGGCCGTAAAAGGCATAGCGCAGGCGAGGTAGCCTTGCGTGCATGCACGTGTACCGTGCAAGTGTGCGATGGCGTGAGGTGGCGGAATCTGATTGGACATCATGACGTGTGTTGGCTGCAACGTCATTTCCGATGAAAAATATAAAATATAAAAATAGATTTATTGTGTCAGCGTGGAATACGAAGGTGCTTTGAGGGTCCCGCAGGGATTGGGGTTTGTTTGGACATCGAGAATTGTAGCTCCTCCCCCGAGTAGAGTTGTATGGTGCTCCTTGACTGCTTGTTTGGCATTGCGTTGAATGTTGAAAATGGGATAGAAATGGAGTATTGTAAATTGGGCAAAGGTTGAGGCAACATCTTGATGTTATACAAATTTTGGAGCTGAAGGTAGGTGAGCTCAAAAGATTCTACTCACTTGTTCATCTTTGGTAGTCAAATTGGTTTGAAAAATAATTAATCATAATAATTGCCATGATAAAAGTACATCAACTTGTCAAATGTAATTATTTATTAATGATACACGAGTAAATAAGGTATTTACTGAAGTAATTAAGAACGAAACACATGTCTATATTAGAGAAATTAAGATCAAAAAACATTATTATTTTCAAAGAAAACTGTATGTTGATGTGTTACTAAACTAATAGACAGTATCGTTCCAAATATATTAATTCAATGTCATTAGAAGCCTCATGGGCTAGAAACGCATAAATCACTTTGATACAAGGCAAGCACCTAATTCAGTTCTATTATGCAAGTTACAAACTCCATCTTTAAAATAAAAGGATTTTGCATTGAGTAAACCAGCAACTGTTTATTGGTAGATTTATAGACATTACACCGATATCACATTAATTTTCAAGATGCTTTTGTTGCTTTTAAACTTTTAGTAGAGTGAACTTGATATTTCATTCAAACGTGAAATATGACTTCAGCAACTATATGTACAATACTATATTTTCCTTTTAACTCAGTGTTACATTTATATTTTGAATACACTTGTCTACTATTTACAAAAAAACATTATTACTTTGGAGCTTAAAATTCTAAAATTAATTTTAATGAGTAAGGCAAATACATATTATATATGAAAGATCATATTTATGAGTCACATCATTTTATCTACTATTTTTACACTCTTTCAATTAAACACCGACACAATACTAGATCAGAATACAAAATTCCAACTAACTGGAGCAGGGTGTCGACATCCTGTAATTTTATGTACCAACACCGAATTGGCACTATGTTGGTGCGATGCTGAAGGGGTATAGAATTATATATAAAATGATATGGCTCATAAACTTTACCCATATTTGAATGCTAAGTTAAACCAAGTACTACCACTTTTTTGGCCTAGGCAAAGTCGAGCAGGCACAAAAGAGTCAAAACCCCCTAACCCCAAATGGCGAAGACTCGTAGATTCTCCCAAACTCGACTTTGCAAACGCCACCTCACCAAGATTGAAGACCCACCTCCCCATACCGTCCATTTTGTAGAGTAGAGAGAGAGGGGGAGAGGAGAGAGAGAGGGAGAGAAAGGAGGGAGGTGCGTGTGAATTTCACTTTTTGCTGTTTTTGGCGCCCATTAAGGCTTTAAGCCGCCCCCTTCCGCGAAACCCACTTGGGTCACGACCACCACAACACAACCCACCATTTCAAGATTCTCTCACGTACCAAGTTCGATTCCCCACAAACCCCTCTAAACCCCCCTCTCTCGCTCTCTCTCTCTCTTTCTTTCTCTCTTTTATGGGTATTTGACAAATTGCTGCTATTAAGTTGGTTCAATTTCACTGTTGCAGTCCTCTTCTCTCTCTAATCTCTCTGGCTTCTTATTCAACTCCCCATGGCTTCCCAGCACCACACGCCTGGTATAAAGGTACTGCAGAAGAAGACCCAGAAGCGGTTTCTCTTAAAACCCTAGCCCAACCACCCTTCAACGTCTCTCCCTGTTCGAATTCGAGTGAAATTTTGAACTTCTTTTTATTTTAATTTTGTTTTTAAAAATGATTTTGGGTTTTGTAGGGCGCGAAAGTACTCATGGTTGGGGCAGGTGGTATCGGCTGCGAGCTCCTCAAGACTCTCGCTCTCTCTGGCTTCCAAGACATCCATATTGTGCGCTCTCTCTCTTTCTCTCTAAAACATTTTCTGTTATTATTATTATTTTTTAATTTTCTTGGGGGTATTGTATATGGGTTTCTGGTATATCCTTTTATTTATAGGTAGTTTACTAGTGATTTTTTATGGGTTTCATTGCTTCTAGGGTTTTACTATGTGTTCACATCTCACATGTTTGTTGGTTAAAGTCTATGTGTTGGTTTTGGAGGGTTTACTTATTTTAGGGGAATAGTTCTTTTAGTACCAAATTATAGTTCAAATTTCTGCAACTGTTTTGCTTTCAAATAGAATGACCTTACATAACAATCATGTGTCAATTAAGAGCAAAAAAGTAATGAAACGATGAATTATTATTGTTAATTTCATCATCTTTGTTGTTGTTGTTGTTGATGCATGTAGGTGAAGTATAAGAGTTAAGACATTATTTTAAGTATCTAGGACTTGGGTAGTTAATGAAGATTTGATGTTTTCAGGAATCAGAGTGCTGGAAACTTGTTACATGAGGCTTAGGCCTTAGGGTACAGCCGGGATTGCTCGTTTTAGTAAAAATTGAAAAATGCTTTGGACTGAATTACTGCTATGCACATAATAATGCTCACAAACTGACTAGTGCTAGTCAGGTTGCTTCCTTAAAGTGCTCTAAAGTATTCATTTTTATCAGTGCTACCTGCTCAACTCTTGTATTTCTACCTTCATTTCTAACCATTCCTTTTGGGGTGATATGTTCTTTGATGGGGTTCTTACCACTTTGTCAAAAGGTCCAAAAAAAGAAGAAGTTAGAAACATATATTTTAACAGTACTTATTCGGTATGTCCAATTAGAAAGCTTGAACAATACAAAAAAAATTTATGGTATAGAGAGTTGGGTTTGGAAGTATGAGTTATATTTTGTTTTTTACTACTTTATCTTCTACGTTGAATAATTCCCTTATTGAGTTTTCTGGTCATGACCATCAAATTGAAATAGTCCAAATTCTTTTTCTAGATTCTGTGGGTAGGCGAGAATGAGCTGGTTTACTTTGTTGCTTTTGGTAATTAGTCACTTGTGCAGTTGATTATGTTAAATTGTAGATTGACATGGACACTATAGAAGTCAGTAACCTCAACAGACAATTCCTCTTCCGACAATCACATGTTGGGCAATCGAAGGCCAAAGTATGTATATTTAGAATATTGTTTGCTCTCTATATAATAGGTATCCTTTTATGTACAATATTTTCATGGATATTTTCAACAGGTTGCTCGGGAGGCTGTCTTAAAATTTAGGCCTCACATCAGAATTACTCCATACCATGCAAATGTTAAGGATTCTGACTTCAATTTGGACTTCTTTAAGCAATTTAACGTCATTTTGAATGGACTTGACAATTTAGATGCGAGGCGACATGTGAATCGCCTATGCTTGGCAGCTGATGTTCCTTTAATTGAAAGTGGAACGACTGGATTCCTCGGACAGGTGACGTAATGCTTAAGAGTTGTCTGTAAATAAGCTGGTTTTTTTTTTCTTTTGGAAATAAATTTGTACATTGATCACATCTAATAATGCTTTGTGTGTGTGTGTCTGATTTTGTCCGTTTTAAGCATGCATGGGTGTGTTGGGGTGGGGGGAGTAGAGAGTGTTAGAGTTCACATGAAGTATGTAAAATTGTAATTGGTTTGATGACTAGAGATGTGAAATTTCTGACTTTTTATCTGCCAAAATGTCTTGGTCTGGAAAGATAATTCCTATGCTTCATGTCTAGTTTGCATGTTGAGTTTTGATCTGGAAGCTGCCTATATTAGTTGCAGAATGAGTTTCATAATGGATTTTTTTCATCTGAGTTCATGCAGTACTACTTGTTCTCTATCTTTTTCTTTTTCTTATTTTACGTTTTATATGTACTGTCATTGAATATAAGTTAAATATTACATAACAGAGGACAAGGTGCCTATTGAAAAAAGTTCATCAACAGCTAAAAATAAGTACATCCACCTAAGAACATTAAGAAAAGACAAAAGATACTCTAAGATACAGCCCCTGTCCAACGAGAAAAGATGACAGAAAAGAATTCCCTAAACTCTGAAGATAGTGATGCCCATAAGAAGTCCCTCCATAACCAATTTCCAAGCAATACTTCAATTTTCCTCACCAAATTCCCCAACCTAAGACAACTTTTTCCTTTACCTGAGCCACCGCATTCCATCTTGCCACATGATCCTTTTTCCCTTCCACCACCCCCTCCCACAAAATGCCTTGTCAATCTCTCCACCACCTCTACTTTTCTTCTATCTAAGCATTCATGTGCGCTATTGGATAATTACATGAGCTAAGGAAGGAACATATAGTATTCTATATGAAAGTTAATGTCATGGAAAAGTTACATTAACCATCAATTATGTCATTGTCATCATTGTCATTTTGGCTCTTGTTCCAATCATATGGGATTAGTCACATGATTTCAATATCTCCCATTAATTATGTCAATTACGTAATTCTTTCATAATGTTAAATACTTGGTCAGGTGTCAATTTTTAGTGTGTGGTTAGATACAGCTTTGGAGTGAATTCTTTCATTTATGTATATTTTAAGTTTGTGGATTTTTTTCTTGGAGGAACCCTTATGGAATTAACTCATCATTGTGTTTGACCAGCATATTCAAATGGTCCCATATCATTTTGATTACTCTATTTGTTCTTTGTTTTGTAAAATGCTTCATTCCCGTGAATTATGTGTGTATTGGTACTTTCCTCCCTTTTCACTTAGTTGTTGAAACTTTGAAAGCAGGTGACTGTACATGTGAAGGGAAGAACAGAGTGCTATGAATGTCAGCCAAAACCTGCTCCAAAAACTTATCCTGTCTGTACCATTACCAGTACTCCATCAAAGGTATTGACACGTGGTTATTGGTTTTTTTCTCGGTTGTAAATAAACTTCTGTATGTGTGCATAACAGTTGTCTTTACATCCTATGAAACTAAAACTTTTAATTCTAACATGGGGAGAATTTAATAATCTGGAAAAAAAAATGAGGTAATTGAAGACAAAGAAATCTATGGGTAACAGCACCCAAGAGACCAAGAAACTATATTTAAGCTGGTGTTAGTTCCTTTTTCTCAGAAAGTATTTGGACTACCATTTCTGCCACACTTCAATTGTTATGTAATTGTTAAAAGCTGTCTGGAATTTTAATGACATTTTTTGCCTAAAAATTTTATTGACTTACTTTAGAAAATTAATATTATATGGTTTCTCTGCTAGTTTGCTAGGGGGATGGTTATTTGCCATGAGAGTTACAATGATAAGTTCATCATTGTCAATACAGCCCCTGCTCAATGGGTCTAGGGTTTGATTTTATACTTTGAAATTTGCAGTTTGTTCACTGTATTGTATGGGCGAAGGAGCTTCTCTTTGCAAAGCTGTTTGGGGACAAGAATCAGGCAAATGATTTGAATGTGCGTTCCAGCGATGGTGCTAGCTCCTCTAAACAGGCAGAAGATGTTTTTGAACATAGAAAAGATGAAGACATTGATCAGTATGGAAGGAGAATATATGATCATGTATTTGGTTATAACATTGAGGTAGCTTTGTCTAATGAGGAGACATGGAAGAACCGCAATAGACCAAAGCCTATATATAGTAGGGATGTCATGCCTAATGATCTCAGTCAACAGAATGGAAATGTGGAAAAAAATGGTGCAACCAATGATCTGTATTCAGTATCTGCCATGGCATCTCTAGGAATGAAGAATCCACAGGATATATGGAGCCTTATGGAAAATTCCAGAGTCTTTCTTGAGGCTTTGAAACTATTTTTCATGAAAAGGGAAAAGGTTAGTATGAACTCTCTGTATTTAAATATTGACTCTCTATGTTTAAAGGGAGCCCTTGTATCTCTATCATGTATTTTCCATATGTCAAAAGTGAACTCTAGTGTTCTTCTCTTTTGGTTTTTTGTTCTTTTTTTTTTTAACCTGGGGAGTCGGTTGACTTGCAGGATATTGGAAATCTGACTTTTGATAAAGATGATCAGCTGGCCGTGGAATTTGTTACTGCTGCTGCAAATATAAGGGCCGCTTCTTTTGGAATCCCATTGCATAGCCTTTTTGAAGCTAAAGGTATTGCTGGTAATATTGTTCATGCTGTTGCAACAACAAATGCTATCATTGCTGGGTTGATTGTCATCGAGGCAATCAAGGTGCTGAAAAATGATACAAAGAATTATAGGTGTGTGCCTTTGCTCTTACTTCTAATTAAAATGTGTTCCTTTACTTTTTTTCTTTTTTGCTGAAAAATATGTTCCGCTATAGTTGTATTTTGTATTTCTCACAAAATTGTCAAAATGTCTGTTTGTGGTTTTGTGATTTTTGATTTAATTTTTTTTTTTGTTGATATATGGTATCTGCACACTCACACCCACACCCATGTGCACACACAAACACACAGACATACACTCTTAACATTTATATTTTTTCTAATGGGCATCAAGGAGCTAAGCCATGATCGTATATATGTTTAGGGGAGAATTATGAACTGGGGTAGGAATCAAAAAGGAATACTATATGTTATTATCTTGCTGGAATGATTTAATTGCACTGAATGGCTTGCATATAGGACTGATAGGAAGATTCTGCTTGGGTCATTTACAATATCCTTCTCTCTGGGTAAAGTCATACCAGTTTTACAATTAGGTAAAATTGAAAATTAAAACTAATGGTGAACAGTATGTCAGACTTGTGGTTCAATGTTCTGACATGAAGGTAATTCAGCAAAGTTTCTGTTGTAAATGTATTAATTGTACTCTTTTTGCAACTGGTTTGTTCTACCCTGATCTGAGTGGCTATGTAGGATGACTTATTGTCTGGAACATCCAGCAACCAAATTGCTGCTCATGCCAGTGGAACCATTTGAAGCTAACAAGTCTTGCTATGTCTGTTCAGAGGTAATTAATTGCTCTTTTCTGAGTTGTATTCTTGTGGGAACTTTTTGCTGACATTAAGTATAATTGCAATATGCACTCATGCAATATGATTGTAATTTGCAAGCAGACACCACTATCGTTGGAGATCAATACTCACCGTGCAAAGTTGCGGGACTTCGTTGAAAAGATTGTTAAAGCTGTGCTTGGGATGAACTTGCCACTCATTATGCATGGATCAGCCCTGCTTTATGAAGTTGGCGATGACCTGGATGAAGACATGGTTGCAAATTACGCAGCAAACCTTGATAAGGTAAAAAAAATTCCCATGTTTAATGATGACCTGCCTATTTGTATTCACCTGATGTATGTGTGTTCTATCTTTTTTCTTTTTAACTTTTTTAAATATAATTGTAGGTACTATCTGAGCTTCCATCTCCAGTTATGAGTGGAACCATGCTGACAATTGAGGATCTTCAGCAAGAACTATCATGCAAAATCAGTATCAAGCACAGGTTCATTATCCAGTTTATATGCAAGATTGACAGCTTCCTATATAACATTTGAAAATGCTTCTTAACATCTATAAGTTATACAAGGTTATGGATGGCTTCCCATCCTGATTCACAGAAATGAAGCTTCACCTAGCCTTAGAAGTTGAAATATTTTTGTGATGTAAGAAGCAATTGGGAACTTTATTAGTTGAAATTAATGCACTTCATCCTGCTTATTATTTTCCCCCTGTTTGGCTTTTCCCCCACCCACTAGACACCAAGTGGCTTTTGAGGTGATTATGATGTACCGTAAGTTACTTCCCAAAATTTGTTCTGTTTCTGGTAAGATCTGTTTCATCCTGCTTGAAGCATGTAAATATATGTACAGATTTTTATAGTCAACTGTTGATTCTAATTGCTGATATGAAATTAGTGTGTCCCTTTGTTTGTTAATTTATTTTATTATGGGGGTGGGGGATAATGTGATTTTCTTTATTCTGTCTTGTATGCTACTTCATTATTTAATTTAAATTTGATTTTTTGCAGAGAGGAATTTGATGAGGAGAAGGAACCTGATGGAATGGTTCTCTCTGGATGGACTCAACCTCCTTCAGTAGTAAAGGATGACAAGAAGTCTATTGCCAATGCTGGAAGCACATCAAATGCATCATTGGAGGCTGAAAACAATGATGAGGCTAAACTTACTTCTGGAAACAAAAGAAAACTGTCTGAGGTTTCCGATGCTGTCAATCCAGATACATCTAGTGGTGCTGGTGATACAAGAAATCCTGAGAAATTGGAAGTTCTTGATGATGATGATGACCTTCTCATGTTTGATGATGGGGACCTAGCCACCAACAAGAGGACGAGGCGGCAATAGAGTTCTTGCTTGGATTTAAATGTGGCAGGCCTCAGTCCTAATTTTGTACCATTAGTGAGAAGCGTTGATTCTTTTGGGGCTCATAATTATTTGATAGGTCGAGCCAGTGAAAATTAAATGGTCTTTCAGTTCCCTTTTTTTTTTTTTTTTTTNTTTTTTTTTTTTTTGTGGTTTAAAGTCTAATGCGCTCTTCCTAACTTAGTTTGACAGAGTAATAGCATTGTAACATGAAGAGAACTAGTGACTGAACAAATGACCATGAAATTTCAAAATCACTGCTGTCCATTTTGAAATAGCTCACTTGTAGACATCTGTATTTTAATACATCAATGCATTTGGTAAACGTTTGAATTAATTGGTGACAAGCAGCAAAGTTTGTAGCATAAACCACTGCAGTAGAAAGATGTATAGTTATTTGAAACTAGTTATTTTAAAAGATTATACAACCCAGACTTTATTGAAGCAATAGCATCTTATACAGGAGGATAAGTGCAAGTTTTGAATTGCTTTTGGAAGATTTAAATGTATTTTACTTAAAACCACTTTTGGTAGCATGCCATGGGTTTTCAATCAGAAAATATATTATTAGACTTTGTTTTGTGGTAAAATAGACAGGGAAAACGATTAGTTACAAATATTGGTGAAATTTGGTCAAAATTTCACATCAGAACAGACTACCATTTTCTAGATCAAAATATGACATTTTTAATATTTGAACTGTTTGTTTCATCAGATATAGATTATAACAAACCAAGCTCTAGCAGATATTACAACAAAACTGTGTTTTCTGTATTGAAAACCAAAACCCAAAAGAATTAAAATCTAATAATACATGTATATTTAACATTTTGTTTATTTACACAATGTGGAGAGAAAACAACCACATATTGGCAATGGGTAATATACTATATATCCAGCACTCCTCATTTAGCCTCATGCACTCCAAAAATAAATATTTTATAATTTTCCTACACTCAGAAGGTTGGAGTGCAAGAAACAAAAAATGGAGTGGTAAAATAGTTGGGGCCAAAAAAGAATGAAATGGTGATGTTTTTGATTGTTTGAAGTTGATATTCAGACCCCAACATAGGGTGGAGCACATTGGGTGGTGCTTGAAACTCTTCGACATGGGTAGGGAGGAACAGGATGAAAGTTCTTCCTTTCAGGATGCTTCTTCCTCTTCTTGGCATCAGGATTTTCTTGTTTCTTGAGATCTTCTAGGCATCGAACATCGGCCATGCAAGTGAATGATCTTGATTTTCCAGAGTAGTACATTGACAACCCTCTCCTGCTGAGAAACCATTAAAATACCCATTACATTTAAGACATAAAAGTTGTGGAGGCTACAATGATGATGATGATGATGATGATGAAGATGTTGCACCCATTAAAACGTACTGCTGCCCTTGGAAGGCCAAAAATACACTCATTTTTGCTTGTGACATAACATGCACTAATTTTTGCTTGGAAAGCCAAATATCGTCCTTTTGGTAATAAATATTTCTTTAAAGTTGTGAGTAAGAAAATAGGATAAAAAAATGATTGGAGATACAAAATTTGTATACACCGACCACACTGTATCAGACACCAGTGCATTTATCGTACACAAAATCAACTAGTGAAAATTGAAAATTGTATTTCCAACCTAAAACACAAAATCAAAAAATGGTAAAAGAAGAAAGGGAAATTTAATAAATTTTCTTACTTCTGAGGAAGGCTTGTTCTAAGGGCACCCATGTCGAATGTCCTCATGCTGTTGTCAGTTTCCATGTTTGGGAAGAAAAAAGGAGATGAGGGTGAGGAGGACTCAATTGTGGTTTTGATGGTGAAGCTTCTTTCTTCTTTACTTTTGTTTACGTGCATTGCAATTGTGATTTTATATATAATATGAGAGACTCGGTTGTGGGATTTACATGCACGTCATGTTGGGGTTGGGGGTTTCGATAAAAGTGGATTGGTTTGGAGCCTCTCAAAAGTGCTCCAATCGTGTTTGGTTTGGGATAATTCATGCCCACCTCACCACATCCTTATCTACATTCTCTCTTGTTCACCACCTTGTTTCTTTTTGAGGAATCTTACTATTTCACTCTTACATCTATTATCTATCTGGGAGAGTCTCTCCTGCGGATAGAAAAAGAGGATAAAAATGTAGACAATATACACAAAGAGGTGGGCCCCATTGCACAATACACAATAATTTCCTCTCTCTTCCGTACTTGACTTTCGCACCCGAGAACTCCCCTCATCTATCTATACTCTATACTCTATATTCTATTATTGTGAAACCTCTTTTTATCAATTAATATAGTTTAAAAATTGATATTATATATGGTTATTAGTACATCATCCTAATTCTAACATATAAATATATGGGATAAGATAAATAGACATACTCTATATAAGTTTTTGATAATTTAAAATCATTTACTTATTTAAATTTAACTAAACAAATAAACGATTTTACCGAAAATGGGAGTCATTAAATTAGAATTTCACAATTCAATTACTCATATTTCTCATGCTTAGATATAAGAGGGTACCTGAATTCGATCTCTTGTAGATTTCCATAAAGGAGTCAAGTATGACGGCTACTATATAAATACAAACTTTCCTATTAGATTACAAAAGAGAAGTACCCCACGTGCACTGATGGTTCGCAAGATCATTGCAAATTAATTAAGAAGTTCATGTACCTATATATGACATATATACTTCTTAATTAGCTAGTAAAGAATGTAATTTGCTAATTTATTATATTATATAATATTCGATTAGTCTATTGTTACATGCACATATCAATATCAAAATTAAGTAATTATTACAATAAAAATGAATAATAAGGATTAATAATAGTTACACACAAAAATTTTATAATTAGATAATAATGACTCAAATGAATAATAGTTACACTTAAAAATAATTTTTTGTTAAAATCAAAATATGTTAGTTTCTATTTTTTGATAAATTGGCAAAAAAACCTAGTTTCTGCCAAACCTGTCGCTTGTCACTGTTAAATTAAAACTAAAATCCGAGGGTAGAATGGTAATCAAAACATGTGAGTGACTCAGTGACAAGACAACTAAGAAGTGAGAATCCTGAACCAAGTCCCAACCCAACCCAACCCAACCAACCCTTATCTCCCAAGTTCCAAGTCTCACAAACACAGAGAGGTTTTTGTGTTTGTCTTTTTTCTTTGCTAATTGGAATACAAGGTTCAGTAAAATGCAAGTGTTAGCATCCAATACCTGTCTTCTGCAATCTCATACACGCAGATTGAGGGTTGTGGGTACTCCCAAGACCCGCTTCATAGGTCGAAGACAGCTCTGCTTTGATGGCATATCCTCTGCCTGCTCTCACTCTCAGTCACTCCGTGCTAATTCACCAGACGACGCCGTTCCTCCCTTCCCCATTTCCACTCAAAGGTTCCATTCCCCTTTCTCTTATTCTGTAGCATTTCATTTTCTTAAATTTAAGCATTTGTTTTTTTATACAAGTGTATGTTCATGTGTAAGTGCAAGTGTGTAACTATGGTTTTATATTCACTCATGAAAACGCATTCGGGTGAATCTTATGCTTTATGTTACTAGGTGAATAGCAGTCAATAAAATTGTTTTCATTATTTTATACGTGTCTCAATTTTAGTTATTTTGTTATTTGCTTGTCATGTGCACCCATATGTTTCTATATGTACATTTTTATCTTGTACCATATGATTTTAGTTTCTGGGTTTTTTCTATTTTGTTGAAACTCTGATGTTTGATGGTTCCTTTTAGGAGTGTTCAAGAACTGAGCAAGGATTTCGATCCATTAGTATGCGAGACTACTCCTTTCATAACAAGGCGGGCAATGTTTGCGAGTATATTCATGTATTCGTTTTATGATCCTTCAAGGTACTTGTCAGGTTCGCAAGTTTTCAGCTTTGTCTTCATTTTAATTGTCTTGTTTGTCGAGAATTTTTATAAGATGTTTAGTTTGCCAAAAAGTTTATGAATGTAGCCAATGCATTGGGTGCCATAATAAGCAATCATGGACTTTATGCTTGCCAAGATTCTCATCTGCACTGGTAACTGGTCCATAGTCAACTTCCTTTGATGATGCATATGGATTTACAGCTCAAGCTTTAGGGGATCCATCTGTGACTCTTGAAGAAGTAACTCCCCAGGTTTTCACTTCCGGGCCACTCTTCCCCACTGAGGTTCATATTTTGGATTCCTTTATAGGATGAATCATTCTTTCATTGTTTCATGCTCCATTCTCTGATTTTTATGGCTGGATTGTTGGTACGTGTCTCCTTGACAGGAAAGAATTGTCCAACTCTTTGAGAAGAAGACATACTCTGTTGTTAACATTTTTGATGTGACATTGCGTCCCCAACTTAATATAACTGGTGTGGTCGAGGTGTGTAGTTGTTATATTTAATTTTGTTCCCACTATTTTTTGGAAGGAGACATATCATCTTGGTTCACTTTTTGTTTTTCGCATTTCACATGTGGCATACTCCAAGTATTATAAAGTATGCCATATTTATAAATGTGAAATATGGTATTACTGCAAATAATGATTAACATATGTAACAGCAGGTTCCTGAAGGAAATGGTTCAGGAGTAGTCTGGGATGGACAAGGGCACATTGTAACAAATTATCATGGTAGGAGCTGGTGAAGGAACTTGAAGAATCACATGTTGATATAACAGAATATTTTTGTGGGTCTCAAAACATTAAATGAATACATCTTGCATGATTCTCCCCATTAATGATGTTATTTCTGGTATTAACCTGAAAATTGTGCTTTACACTCATTGGTAAATTTTCATACCTATCTGCAATTGGTGATACCCCTCCTTGTGGTATATTCCTTTTCTTTTCCTTGTACCACATGTTGGATTAATTGCAACAAGGTTTTTCACTAGCAATTCGATACATCTTTCAGCAATTTGGCATTTCAAGCCTATAACTTGAAGTATTTTTGGTACAAAAATTTTGGCTTCATAATCTATAGGTTTTCTTTTCAGACTGACATTTTCTTGTTCTACTGTGTGGATGCTGTGCAAAGATTTAATTAAATATAAATTTATGATACTGGATCATTTTAAGACTATTGAATGGACTTAAATTTGAAGTTAACAGTTGTGTTATTTTACTTCCAGTAATTGGCAATGCCCTTTCAAGGAATCCAGGTCCTGGGCAGGTTGTTGCACGTGTTAACATTCTAGCGCTGGAAGGGTGAGATTTTCAGTGCATTTATATATAGATTGTTAAGTAGAGTACTTTATGGAGAAATTTATTTTTCTCTTTTTCATGAATTTTAAAAGGGTACAAAAGAATTTTGAGGGTAAGCTAGTTGGCGCTGACCGTGCAAAGGATCTTGCTGTCTTGAAGGTATTTTTTTTTTTTTTCGTTTTATACTTGGATAATATTTTTGTATAAAGAAACTGTGCTTCATTATTGTCCAGTTTTTGCTGTAGGAGAGTATGCTTAATGATATATGTTAATTCAATTAAGTCTGCTTGCTGTTGATTTGTGCGTTATTAGTTTACTGTTGCTAGGTACTAAGATCCCTAACTTGCTAGGTAGACGCATCTCAAGATCTGTTGAGGCCAATTTTTGTGGGGCAGTCATCTTCTTTAAGAGTAGGGCAGCAGTGTTTAGCAATTGGAAACCCATTTGGTTTTGATCACACCCTCACTGTTGGAGTTATTAGTGGACTGAATCGAGACATTTTTAGTCAAACTGGAGTTACAATTAGTGGTGGGATTCAAACAGATGCAGCTATCAATCCTGGGAACAGGTTAGTGATTTCATTCTAATATGAAAATCTCAATTAAGAAGCTCACAGTTCCCCACTTGCCCTCTTCTACATCAAGGAGCACATGCCTATTTCACTCTGCTCTGTTATTTTTGAAGTTTTTAGACTTTGAAGATAATTCTTTTAATCAGTGAGAAGTAAATATTTTTTGAAACTTGATCATCATCACCTGATCATTAGTTTTTCCTACTGTGGCAGTGGAGGGCCCCTGATAGATTCCAAAGGAAATTTAATTGGGATTAATACTGCAATATTTACTCAGACAGGTAAGTTCTCTTAGATTTATGTATCACCACTATGTATTATTATCTGAACGGTAAGCAGTTATTGTAATATGAAAGTGAAATCCATTACAGTGACTCTGATATATATTCAAATTAAAAATTTGAGAAAATTCAAATGGATGCTGCAAACTGATTTCCTCCAAATTTAAATGGTTTGATAGGGACATCAGCTGGTGTAGGTTTTGCCATCCCATCAGCAACTGTACTCAAAATCGTACCTCAGTTGATCCAATTTGGCAAAGTAAGTATAGGTACTAAGTATTTTTATGTTTCCCACTAATTGTTAACCACTTTTATCACAAACCAACATCCAATCTAACACCTGCGCCATCCCTTCCCTACAATGGACTTTTCTTTTAATATCCATCTTTTATTGCTGGTTCATCCATATTAGGTTATTCGAGCTGGTTTGAATGTGGATATTGCTCCGGACCTGGTTGCAAATCAACTCAATGTTCGATATGGAGCTCTTGTTCTACAGGTATATGTAGCTGTGGATTTTGAGATCATTTAATATTCTCTAAATGAGTAAATGTCACGTCCGTCCTGGACGGTTTGCTCCTTGATCATTTGATCGACTTTATAATGCTGCAGGTACCTGGAAATAGTCTTGCAGCAAAGGCTGGCATACTTCCAACCACAAGGGGATTTGCTGGTAATATAATGCTTGGGGATATCATTGTTGCAGTTGACAACAAACCTGTGAGCTGTTCCTTTCTCAAAACTCTTAATTCTTTCCTCTCCATGCATAAAATAACATGCTTCTGTTATCAAGGTGCAATATCAGCTAATTGTATATTACTGGAGTAAGTACGAAGGACAGCTTGTATAACAAGATTTATTTAACTTGATTCCGTCTGCTCATACTTTCCATTTCAAAAAGATAAAAAATGAAAAAATAAAAATAAAAATAAAATACAGAGTTCAACAACTTAAGCCTTTATATGAAGTTAGTTTCATGTGACATCTAGAAGCAGTATTATTTTCTTCCAATGTTCTGGCAAGAAAAAGAGAGAAACTTTTTATTAATGTTATGCATCTTATATCAGGTTAAAAGCAAAGCAGAGTTGAACAGTGTATTGGATGAATATAACGTGGGGGATAAAGTAATTTTAAAGATTCAGAGGAGCAGTGAAAATTTGGAGATTCCAATAACATTAGAGGAAAAGAGTACATGACAGGGTATGCTGATTCTTTTTTTTACATGCTAATCAGCAAAGCATTTTCTTCAATTATATGAGAGGATATTAATTTGCTCGATATGGGATGTACAATGAGGAATTACTGTATATAATTTAATGGTTCAGGGAGAATTGGTTGATTCAACTTGTCTTCAACATTTTCATAGAAGGTGAGACTTTTTGTTTTTGGGGTGTTTCCGAAACATTGCAATTGAGGATGTGTTTGTGTGACATAAACTTGATTCAATACCTTAATACAATCAACTTTTAGGATTGTTATTAATTGACCAGCTATAATCTTACAATTGATGATTGCTCGATTGAGACAATGTGAGAATTGAGATGATGAGAATGAGGGGTTTTTTTATGTTGTATTTTTTTGTTTTGCAAATATGGATAAATTATTATATGTTGGGGAGTAGGGAGCTTGAGGACATAATGAGGCTAGGCTTGGGTATGAATAGGTGTGAAAATGGAATTTCCATTAAAGGGAATGATGGGTCTAGCTTGGTTAAATGTCTGAACGTAGGTAATACTCTTTAGTCTTTACTTGTTGAAATAAATTAATAGCAAAAATTTTATGTAGATGATATCATCTTTCTCCAAAATTCCATCAATAATATGATTAATTTAATTTTAGAAGTCACCACCAGCTTATGGCCTATCACCTTACTCCCGAACGCAATTTTACTTATGCAAATTATACAAAGAAAATAATTTAAGTTGGTTGATGTGAAAGAAATCACATGCATATTTATATCCCGTAAATCAAATTTAGTATTAGGACTAGATTTGTGTTTGTGTTGTCTTTTTTCATTTTACTTCCAAGCTTCTAACACCATGTTAGATTCTTAAACATCGCAATCAACTTAATGAGTTTTTTTTTTTTTTTTGTATAATCGATATACTGGTACGTGGTGTAATCAATTTAACGTGTAAATGTATTGTTGGACGATGTATTTATCTTTTTAGGGTATAATATTATTAAAATTTATCTGTATTATGACACAAATATTACTTATACTATATAGCGATATATCGATTACACCGAAAAATCTCTCTCACTTGACATCACCAAGTTTCAATAATCTGGCAGTTGAGATGCTGCTGGTGTGGCTGTGGCAAGGGCTATTCCTGTGTAGTCTTTCCTTTTCTTGGGCTTAAGGCCTGCCTTAGTACCAAAAAAAAAAAAAATTATCTGGCAGTTGAATCCAAAATCCCCTCGTCTGTTTCCATTGATTTTTTTTTGTCAATTGCCGGTTGGAAAATTTCATGAAAGGAAAAGAAAAATGGACATGGCTTTAGGATTTAGAATTAATAATTGTGTGTGTCGGACAATCAAATTAAATTACTTGGGGCTTAGCTCCCATTAGCATCCAAAGCCCACAAAATGAAGGTTTTGCATTCCTATTAAAAGGGTGGGTTTTCATTCCCATTTTCTTGTTTTAACTATATTATAAATCAAAATGACGATCATATCCTTATATTTATGCTTTCAAAGTAAAATTCAATTGAAACCCTAGTAAAAATATTTCCATTTTTTAGCATTTTCAAACATTGGAAACTCTATTCCAAGGAATAGGTTTAAGATTCCTCAAATTTGATTTCGTAATACAAACCCTATTCTAAGGATTAATGGGTAATAATTTGATGAAGGTGGGTGCGTGGAGCTCCTTCTGTATTCACAAGTATCTACAATTAATGATAAAGTTTGAACGGTACCTTAGCAAGTAAGCAACAAGACATAAAATTTGGGTTATTTAAGTCCCAATGAAGGAAGGTTGCTTTCAAAGGGATTTTTTCTTAGTTAATTATTCCAAAATAATATTATATAGGCCTATATGTGATTGAGAATGTTGATAATGATGCATATATCTGTAAGTTGATAAATTCCATTTTCTATATATAATTATAGCTTAATAATTGCGAGTTGATTATGTATGCAACTCATTTATTCTTATGGATACAGTTGCTATTTTTGACTCCTATCTTAGAAAACAAGAACCTTTATCTCCTCAGTAAAATATGGAACAACTTGTTGTTTAAGCTAGTTAAAGATAAGAAGTTGATAGTAGTAGTAACTTGTCGAGGTTAAATTATTGGGTAGATTCATCATTTTTTCAGCCCTTGAAAAACACATATATACTCTTATATTCAAGAAATTAACCAATAGTACTAAACTTTTAGTTAGTTAATCCCATAAGCAAAACCTAGGCTTATTGTTTATTAAAAATGAGTAATTTGAACAAGCACGTACGTATGGCTGAAGTTTACTCTCACAAGTCACAAGAGCACAATTCCATAACAATTTGTTCACAATTCTAAGATAATATGTTAAAATGTGAAAATGTGAAAATGGTGTGCATGGGTTGTAGTGTTGCTTAAATTTACAGAGAATAGAAAGCATTATTAATAATTTAAGGTTGCATGGTATTTGAAGTGGTTCAGGAAAACCATATTATAATTAGAGCATTAAATAACAGAAGCCATGCATTAGTCAATAACATTGATGTGGATTTGTCCAGTAGGGAACATGGTTGTGTTTGGAGGGTTGATGTTCGCAGAGAAAGAGGTAAGAAAGCTTGGTTTGGAGAAGTAATGATTCATTTTTTCAACTTAGGTTGCACGCATGGGTTCTAAATCCTAGGTCAAGGAACAGACAACAAGGGTTGCAAACGAGGGTCAAATATCTGGGGAATTTCACTAAATTTGAGTCCCCAATTGGCCATATTTGACCCTAAAGGATCTTTCCCTATTAATTAATTAATGCTTCATGGCTTGCTATTTATATAGCAGACATGGGTAGCAAACTGGAGCAAAGGACAATTAGTTTAAATCAAATACAGTGGTCTTAGCACCCCACTTTTGGTTAATTAATGACTTGTTGAGCACTTTAGTTGTTGACCTGACCAGCTATGAGCTATTTCTTTGTACCATCTCAAGTGGACTTAGCCCAAGTCTCTACTCTTTGGAGCAATGCAGCATCTCAAAAACTGGTGTCTGGAAACACCAAAAGCATTTTCTTTTTGGCCAGTGACAATACCAAAAAAATTTGGAACTTAGGAATTTTGGATTCCAATATTTGTGAAATCAAGGAAATTGACCTCTGCCTTCCCATTTATTATTAACTAATGGAAAATAATTGACGAATTCAGGCAGATGCTTTCATTCAAACAAAACAGTAAAGGGTTCAATAATAAAACTTTGTTCAGACTTCTTCATCTTTTAAATATAGCTTTATACTCAAAAGAAAACATTAGGAAGCCCATACCAGTATATCTGTTGGCATACTTTCTTTTTTGTTTGTACAAAATGTGTTGTAAGTATGTAACATTTGATGTCAGGTTACATCACTAATCAAAGTGTCAAACCATAAGCTCTAGTAGTTGAACTGCCCTTTGTTACAGTTTGGTGAACAGTCTAAGTTTACCCTAAATAGTGTACAGTCCAAAGCAATTTTAGCCCAACCAGGACTGTTTGCCTAAGCTTGTCATCACTGCAGCAGATATACTGGAAAAGGATATTAACCCCCTCTTTTTATTTGTTTCTTTTATTATTATTTTGCTCACATGACCCAGTTTACCAGTACCTTTTCTTTCCCCATTTTATAATTAATATTGTGTTATATTAATCAGTGTGTAAATGAAGATTAGTCCGGTGGTTTAATTTGCATGGTGGCCTTTTCTACTGGTTGAAGCCAAGTAGGACCAATGACAGAGAGATTGGTATGCTTGAGCTACCCATATTAATATTATACCTAATCACTGGTTAGGGAATATCTTAAGATTAAAATATGCACTGGCATGTCACATTTTCATATGTGGCAGATGAGGGAATAGAAGCTCATAGAATAACGGAATAGAAATGGCATTATCGGATCCAGGTATGCCAGAAATGATATTTCTATTTTCTAATTTCATAAATCCCTTAAAACTCGAAAGGGGTCTCAGAGGAATTTCTAGTTTTTGCATAGATATCTCTTAATTTGACTATAATTTTGAGCCTTTTTGTATTGGAAGTTGGTCCATCCTCCATGGTTTGCAAGAAAACAAATCAAGCAAATATTATTTAAGAGAAGGTAGCCAAAATAAAGAAGATTATTTAAATAATTCAATATAATACTATGACAAGGAACCTCTGTTTGTCATTTTGTCTTTGGTTGTTTGAAGATAAAAAGGTTGATTTCTATAGGAACTGAACATATATGAGGAAATGTGAAAGCAACTTGGCTTTTAAAATTACAAAATTTGCTGAATTTGTAGACGCTTTGAGATCCTTAATTTGGATTTAAATAACCCTCTTAAGCAGTTCAAGAAGCACCAACTTATTAAAAAGCCTTAATTCTATAATCCCATTCACTTGACTCAGGTTCCTTGGTAGGTGTTCTTAAGAGAGTTGAGAGAGCCTCACCAAGTCATCGTGATTTTCGTGCAAAGCTAGTCTCTATTAGTCACCCTGAAAGGGCGGCCGAAGCTTCGGAAGCAGACCCCTTCTCAGGTGGCACATGATAGCTTGCTTGCTTTGGATGAAGTGAACTCTCTTTGAGCTCAACTTCAAACTGCTTCACACCCTAAGCTGTTGTACTATTTCATTAATAATCTTTTAGTGGTTGTTGCTCAAGGGTCTGGTTTAGTTTAGTTTCTCAAAACTTTCTTGTTTGTACAAAGCCAGAGCCTGCTAGATTTTCATATTCACAATTTAATCACTCTTGAAGGAAGACAAGTATGGATGAGAAGAATGAGATTGATAAGAATGATGATGTGATGTTGCCGGGCTTTCGGTTTCATCCCACTGATGAGGAGCTTGTTGGGTTTTACCTCAAGAGAAAAATACAGCAAAGGCTTCTCCCCATTGAACTAATTAAGCAAGTGGACATTTATAAATATGACCCCTGGGATCTTCCAAGTAAGATAAGCTTGTCTCTGATTCATACCTTGTTCATAAATGGCTTTAATTCTTTCTTTCTTAACCAGTCTTCAAAATCTTACAAGTTGTATGTTTTGTTGTTTTTTGTCACTCAACTTATAAGTTGTATTTGATATGTGCAAGCAGAGCTGGCATGTAGTGGGGAGAAAGAGTGGTACTTCTACTGCCCAAGGGACCGGAAATACAGGAACAGTGCTAGGCCTAACCGAGTCACAGGAGCTGGGTTTTGGAAAGCAACTGGAACAGATAGGCCTATTTATTCTTCTGAGGGCACCAAGTGCATAGGTTTAAAGAAGTCCCTTGTGTTCTACAGAGGCAGAGCTGCTAAGGGGATGAAAACTGACTGGATGATGCACGAATTTCGCCTTCCTTCTCTCGGAGACTCAGCACCACCAAAAAAGTTGTTAGATAAAAGCCTTCCTGCAAATGTAAGTACTTTGTTTGTTCAACTGCTTAATTTTGAACTTTGTTTGAATACATCATGTTGCTAATCACTCTCTCTTCCTTGAAAATACAGGATTCATGGGCCATCTGTAGGATTTTCAAAAAAACAAATTCCATGGCACAGAGAGCTCTTTCTCAATCTTGGGTGTCTCCATTTCCAGAACCTACAGCTTCTGGTTTACTCACTCAAGGTGCACACTGCAGCACTCAGTTCAGTTCAGAGAACATGTCTTGCACAACTGACATAGGAATAGGATCAGCCATCCAGTTCTGGAGTAACAATGACTTACAACAAGTTTCTAACACCAATTACTCTGCATTTGATATGCTCCCCTACAAACCCATCAATCCTGCAGTGTCCAAACCATCCATATTTGATGGAGAAATCCCCAATGGCTTCATGTTCTCTCCAATGGAAATGTCAGGAGGAGAACCCACCAAGTCTGGTATTGATGCTGCTTCCATGGTTTTCAACCCTGCCTTACTTGCTGATTTGAGTAACAACTCTGGGAGTATAGACTTTGATGGTTCTCAACATCAGTTTAGTAGCTTCTCAATCAGTATGCCACAGGATCAAATGCAAGGGAACATGAACACAGCAGAAGAAAATGAAGAGGGTTTCAGGAAGAACATAACTAGTACTACAAGCCAGGCTAATAATAATAGCCAGTGGGGAACCATCAGATCAATAGCATTTCCTTTCAGTTTGGCTTCAGATGATGCTTGGAAGCCCAGTCTGGCATCTGATTCACCACCTTGTCCTAGTGACATGTCCACAAGCTATTCTACAAACAAATGCTATACTTGATTGAATTAATTTACAGGACAGGAAAGGAAACTTTATCTAGCTCTAGTACTTGATCACCATGTAATGTTGTAGCTACTAGCTAGTACCAAAAACATACTCCCTTTAGTGTGTCATTGTACAGTTTCCTACATTCCAATTATACAAGTTAGGCAATATATTGTTTCTTTTATAGTTTTATGTACTTGGAAGTCTTGGATTGGGCGTATTAGTTACACTTAAAACTCTATAACTTTCACGAACTATATTAAGTGACTGTCACATTTTAAATTCTTTTAAAATATGCCTATAACAAAAGAAGAAAGAACCAAAATCACTTTAGATTTTGGGGTGCTTTAATAGTCACTAACAGGCCAAGCCCATATAAAGTTATAAACATGGAAACATACATTGCCACTTTGGAATTCAAATTTGTGATACAAAATCCCTAACAATAAAGTTAATTGACCCTATTTTTTAATGAAAAAAGCAAAAGAATCTAGGGGGAAGGGCTTTGAAATTCCATATCTCGGCCCTGACCCAGCACATGCTATGGCACTAAATTCTGAGATAGGCCTGTCCGAAGTCGGCCCAATTTTTGAATCTGAGTCAGTATTCTTGAACCGGGCGAGTCAATCCCGAGTCTCAACACTCAAAACCCAACCCAGCTTTAGGGTTTTTCTGGGTTAACCCTCACCACCACTTTCCCTCAATTCGCGCTCTCGCTCTCAAATCAGTAAATTTTTCTTGCCTCAGGTGTGCTCCTTATAATCTGTTCAATTCGCACTCTCTTATTTGCTTAAATCGTTCCCAAATTTCTGGGCTTTTTCTTCGTATTGAAGTTTAAATCGTCGTTTAGCTTCTTAGTTTTATGTGAGTGTTCAATAATGGCTAGAGGCCCTGCAAGCTCTCTGTTTCGAGTGTATGCTTCTAAGAAAAACATATCTAGGTTTAGAGTTTTCTTGTGGAATCAATATCTCAGTTGCTCTGGACCATATGACCGCTCTGTATTTCCAAATATACCATTTTCTCCAGCTTTCGATGCCCCAAACCGTTCATTTTCGACGAGCTTAATGTACCCAGTTCATCTTAGATTGCCCCCTCAAGGCCCAAAATTTACGGGCTGCGATACCCTTGATATGAAACCATTTTCAACTGCTGTGGAAGATGGGGACCAAGATGTTGGTGATAATAATGTTTGTAGTGGAAAAATGCTTAATTCGGAATGTGATTTTGATACGGATGCTGGGAAAGTTATCGACTTTGAGATTCTAAATGAGGACAGTGCCTGCAATTTGTCAAATTGTGAAGGAGGCAATGATGATAATGAGGGTATTATTAGTGATTCGTTGATGGTTGAGTCGGAAAACGGTGATGACAATGTGAGGTCAGTGAAACCTGTGAGCTTGGAGCACGTTGCGTCACGCGAGCCTCTTGAATTGTATCGTGAGCTTCGCAATGCTGAAAAGGGTGTAAAGCAGAGACGCTCTGATTGGGAGACTCTTCACAATATATTCCGGTATTTTGGGAGTTCGGGTTGGGCATCTGATCAGGCTCTTGCAATATACATTGGCAGGTCATTTTTTCCCACTGCTGTGCACAAGTTTCGTAACTTTTTCTTCAAGAAGTGTTCCTCTGATGTTGCCAAGTATGTGGTGTCGCTTGGTCCATCTGATGATGCAGTTAAGTTTTTGTTTCCGGTATTTGTTGAATATTGTTTAGAAGAGTGTACTGATGAGATCAAGCGGTTTCGTGGTATGATTGAATCAGCAGATCTCACTAAGCCCCATACATGGTTTCCATTTGCACGGGCTATGAAGCGTAAGATAGTTTATCACTGTGGTCCAACCAATAGTGGTAAAACTTACAATGCTTTGCAGCGGTTTATGGAAGCAAAGAAGGGTATTTACTGCAGTCCTCTGAGATTATTGGCTATGGAAGTCTTTGACAAAGTGAATGCGCTTGGGGTTTACTGTAGTCTTCACACCGGACAAGAAAAGAAATTTGTCCCATTCTCAAACCATATTGCTTGTACTGTGGAGATGGTGTCTACCGATGCCTTGTATGATGTTGCTGTTATTGATGAAATTCAGATGATGGCAGACCCGTATAGAGGCTTTGCATGGACACGAGCATTGCTTGGGGTGAAGGCTGATGAGGTACATTTGTGTGGGGATCCAAGTGTTCTGAATATTGTTCGAAAGATCTGTTCAGATACCGGTGATGAGTTGTATGAGCACCATTATGAGAGGTTTAAGCCGTTGGTCGTTGAAGCCAAAACGCTCTTGGGAGATCTCAAAAATGTTCGGTCTGGAGACTGTGTCGTTGCTTTCTCAAGAAGAGAGGTATTTGAAGTTAAAGTTGCAATTGAAAAACACACCAACCACCGGTGTTGTGTTATTTATGGTGCCTTGCCACCGGGAACTCGTAGACAGCAAGCAAATTTGTTTAATGATCAAAATAATGAATTTGATGTGCTTGTTGCTACTGATGCTGTGGGAATGGGTCTGAATCTTAATATCAGGAGGGTTGTATTCTACAGCCTTTGGAAGTACAATGGTGACAAAAATGTCCCGGTTCTAGCATCTCAGGTGAAGCAGATTGCTGGAAGAGCTGGTCGGAGAGGAAGCATTTATCCAGATGGACTTACTACCACATTGAATGTAGATGACCTGGATTACTTGATTGACTGTTTAAAGCAACCTTTTGATGAAGTTAAGAAAGTGGGCCTTTTCCCTTTCTTTGAGCAGGTTGAGCTATTTGCAGGACAACTTTCTAATGTGACGTTCTGCCAGCTACTTGAAATATTTAGTGAAAATTGCCGTCTGGATGGTTCATACTTCTTGTGTCGACATGATCATATAAAGAAGGCTGCAAACTTGTTACAGAAAGTCGAGCATTTATCTCTGGAGGATCGTTTTAACTTCTGTTTTGCCCCTGTTAATATCAGAGACCCAAGAGCTTTGTCTTATCTTCTAAGATTTGCTTCATTATATAGTCAGAATCTCCCTGTTAATATTACTATGGGCGTACCAACGGGGTCTGCCCGTAACAATAAGGAGCTTTTGGATCTTGAGTCTAAGCATCAAGTGTTGTCTATGTATTTGTGGTTGTCAAACCAGTTCAAGGAGGAAACTTTTCCTTATGTGAAGAAGGCTGAGGCAATGGCGACAGACATTGCTGAATTGTTGGGTCAGTCTCTAGCCACTGCTAATTGGAAACCAGAATCAAGGCAGGCAAAGAAACCAAAGCCTCAGCAGAAGGAAGATGGTTATGAGAGGCCAAGGTCACTCATCAAGCTGTTTGAGAAGTAAGTTCCCCTGAATAAAGTTTCTTCCATGACTTCTTACTGAATTGATGTAGATTTTTATATTAGTACTCTGACATCCACTCTGGTTTAGTCTGCGGTTCTACATTAATCTTTTATTTTGTACCTGTTTCAGTTGTTTTATTTTGACCATTTGTATCAATATTGCCGATTTCAAAGATGTCTATGAAAGTCAATGGACTAGTTTGTTTTTGGCATCTTTCGTTATTTAGTTAGAAGTTATAGCTCCAAGGGTATGATTTTGGTTGGAAATATTTTTCTGAAAAGATTAAAGAAGGGACTGGTTTAAGTTGAGAATGAACCTAGAGGGATTTGAGTTGGCATTTATTTGACAGTGGCTAAAAAAAGCCTTTATTCTTGTTAGCTGATAACATAATCAAATATTTGTTTGAAAAAGCTAACCAATAGATAGATTGAAAATATATATATATATATAACAGAAGGACAACTTTGATTAGTTGTGTTATTTCAAATGATTTTTGTTCTGGATTACGTCCTTGATAATTCACAGTCCTAACTAATTTTTCTGACTTGCAGGAAAAGGCATAACCAATCTGCACAATGTGAGCACTCAGAGATCGAAGCTGTTTAGTGTTCTTGCTGGTAATTTGACTACTAACCACATTTTATAGCTGCGACAATTGTGCTTCATGAAATCTTCTATTCCTAAATGGTCAAGTACTGGACTTGTTTTGTTTTGTAATTAACATACCACCTGAACCCCTGATCATTAACTGTGATCCCTGTATCATTTTTGCTGTAAGTGATGGTTGGAATATAGATTTATGGAGTAATGTGTTGGTTCTATTATATTTTAATATAAATTCTGTATTCTTCCAAATATGTTTTTACTTTCTTTTTTGTGTGGCCAATCTTCCAAATATGGTTTCAATTGTTAAAAGAACAATAATCTGCAGGCAAGCTTGGGGGATTTGATGATGAAAATTGAAAGGAATTTAGCAGAGCTGCGGAATGCGCAAATACCTTGTGGCACTGAGTGTGTGCAAATTTTGACATGTAGCCAACGAAGTTACCAATAGTCGAAGATAGACAACGATAATAGGCAGATGTGAGACACAACACAATACACTGTAGAAATGTTTGTACTTTTCCATTTTCTGGGAGTATCATGTGGACAGAATTTGCAACATTGACCGTGCAACAAAAAACTACAGGTTTGCTACTTTCACTAGCTCCTGTCTCAATTTGTTAACTAAATCTTATTCTGGAGTATGAAGGCCTGTTTACATTTAGAATAGATAGGTTGTAGACTATAATTGTGTACTCAATTAAGCAGTAGAAGAAGATGTATCTATTAGAAAGTTGAAGCGGTTGAGAATTAAGTCAGTAGCCTGGTGTAAGATGAAAGTTTACTATTGTTCATTAAATTCCATTTGGTCGACCAAGCAAAAAATCAACCAAGGTAGTATGTCGTGTATGGCGAAGTTGACAAGTATCAGATAAGGTCCTCTTCCTTTGTTGGAAACTCAAAAGAGTGTCGCACGATTTGAACGATACAGTACATAAGCACATCGTGAAGTTGACACTCTTATCCTATTCTTCCTCTTTTGCCCATCTCAAATAACGTGATTTTGACAAGTTTGTAGTGGGAACAGAGATAATTAAAAAAGAAAGTAACGACCACCGTCCAGAACAATAAATAACAAAGGACAGTTTTGTAAAAACCAATCATTACGTGATTGGGCTGGTAGCCTCAAGTGCTGACCATGAGGTAGACATAGTGGACCAGATAACTGTCTGATACTGATCAGAATGCGCAGTCGTTGAAAAGAGGTTTGGTTCATTCTTTTTTATTGTTTGGTCTGATTTTGGTTTATTCATATCTATTGTCTAAGGATAAAGAAAATGAGATATCTTTTTCAGAAAAAAAAAAAAAAANATAAAAAAAAAAAAAAAAAAAAAGTCATATCAGCGGCTAGAGGATACTTACAATTTGTGGCTACTATTTTACCACAAAATCTAGAATTGAATTTGGGAGTTCAAAAGTATATGTAGCAACGGGAGGGAAACTATGCCCAACCCACATCTCCGTTTACTTTTTCTGGGTGCACTTTACACTTCACCCACACCAGCATGCTATATATTTCTTCTTCTTTCTTTCTTTGTTTTTTCTTTGTTTTGATTCAACATATTATATATATCTCCAGCTTATGTGGTATATAGAACTTGCAGTTTTTCTCCTCTGTCCGTGGAAACCTTTGCAGCAATGACAACATCAGTTGGCAAGTAAAATGATTCTCTGTACTTCCGCATCACACACCACGCATTTGTGGAGAAAAACACCAGCAGCTCGCATGGCCTGCAGTTTACACTCGCTGCACCACAGCGTGTGTTGGCAGGGAAAGTTGGCCCATATCATCTTGCGCTGCTTGCATGCAAAACACTTCCCCTCCAATATGCTATTCTTGTAATCCTGCGTGAATACTATTGTGTTATATCTATGTAGAAGTGAAACGATCATCATAATCTCATAATATGCAAAGTATTAAAGCTCTTTAGCTGTATAGAAATCACAATATATTGTCCACTGGCCAATGCTCACCTTGTAGAAATCAAATTCATGAAGAAAGTACCCAGATGGCTTGTTCCGTTTTCTGGCAAGGTCCTCCAGAACCAGATGTCGTTGTGGATCCCGAGGATTTATACTTTCTTTATTGTTTTGCACCCATGTCTGGCCATGGAATAGAGGATCTGGCTTCAAGAATTGGAGGAACCTTGGGTGTACACACTGTGATACATCCTTTTCTGAGTTCACTTCGGGGTACCTACGGGAGGGTTTCTCTTCCGCATTGCTACTACCAGTAAAGCCAATTTTTTCACAAAACCCTGCCGAAAGGTCCTGAAGACACTTTGAATCACCACTATCATCAGTCACTGAAGATAAAGGTGAAGTGTGAGGCGTTCTGAGTGTATGAAGGAGTTGGTGTTGAGGACTGGGACTATTTGGCAGGAGGACCATGTGATCCTCATTTCTAGTACCAATAATGCCAACATTTTCACGAGACCCTGCCAAGAGTTCCTTCAGACACTTTGAATCACCACTATCATCAGTGGCTGAAGAAACAGGGGGAATGTGAGGCATTCTGAGTGTATGGAGTTGGTGATGAGGCCTGGGACTACTTGGCAGGAGGACCATGTGATCCTCATTGGTAGTACCAGTAATGCCAACATTTTCACGAGACCCTGCCGAGAGTTTCTTCGGACACTTTGAATCACCACTATCATCAGTGGCTGAAGAAACAGGGGGAATGTGAGGCATTCTGAGTGTATGGAGTTGGTGATGAGGCCTGGGACTACTTGGCAGGAGGATCATGTGATTGGGAGCTCCACGTTTGCCTGTGGGGACAAACTTAATGGTACATAAGTTGGAGAGAGATTTGATGAAGTCACTGAGCTTAGGGAAGCCGAGAGAAGCATGATCCAGTTCTAAGCCAAATTTAGCCCTGAAATCACCTTTAAGAGAAGAGAGAGCATATTCTTCTTTCTTTGGGAGCTTTGACAGATCTTTTAATAAGCCAGGAAACCACTTCTTGAAAACCTTTAGCCATTTAGAACTGCTTTGATCCTTTAAGGTCTTGGGAACATGTGCTTGAGGTTCAATGGAACATGCCTTTGGTTGGCCATGGAGTACCTTATCAACCCAAGAACCTTGCTCAGATTTATTTGCTTCCATAGTCGTCTCGTTGGATGACGTCTGTGCTGGAAGTTGAGGTTGGCAACTCTTCTCTTCTTCTTCTTGTCGAGGTGACATTTTATCTTGCTCAGTTGCTGAAAACGATCTTGGGACCACACTTTTTATCTCAACTTGTTTGCCTATCATGGTTATGTAGTGGGCTTGGACAGCTGCTGAAGAAGATTTCTCCTCCTTAAATGTGACAAAGCCAAATCCTCGAGATTGTACCTTGTTTTCTGTTTGAGCTAAAATGACTACAGCATCTTCTACTGGCCCAAATTTTTCTTCAAAGAAGTTACCCAAGAGATCTGCTTCACAAAGTAAATTGAGAGAATTAATTATATGTTATCCAGAAATATAAAATTGAATATATATGTTAATTAAACCATTTATCAATAGTTGACTATTAATTTTAATAAAACTTAGTAAAGTTTTCACAGGGGATAACCTGAGTCCACTGAAGGAGAAAGACCTCCGACAAAGATTTTGCGTACTTCTTTAGCAACATGATAATGATACTGGTTTGCTCCATGCTTCATTTTCCGATACTCCTCCTCACCATGTGCATAAAAGCACTTAGATCCTCTGACACATCCACGGGGAGAGTCGAAGTATTTACAGATCATCTTGGTGCTTGAGTGAATATTTCTAGCATTCACATGCAGTAGAAACTTGAACATATGAACAGATTCAAGAAATTAACGTGTGCACGCTCACACAAACACACACACACACACACACACACACACAAAGCACATGATGTAGCAGCAGGGGTCACCTTTCAGTAGCAGCAGTGTCTTCATCTGTCATAGTTAGAAGAGATTCGCAGGTGCTTGAAATGGCCTCATCACCTTGTGCAAAAGCAGTATATTTATGATGATTGAGGAGAGCATGATTGACTGCACGTAAAAAATTAGGGATGTGAAATAAAATGTACAGGGCCACATTGATTGATACAGTTTGATCTTATCCTTAGATACGCATTTTTGAAATTCAACTTACTTTTTCTAACAGTGGTTGGGTTCATCAATATGAAACGCATATCTTGCGAGGTTGCCAAGTCTATAGGTCTTTGTCTACTGGAAATTTTAACAGTTTTGCAGACATATGAGCAGACACGTACAAATGTGTTAGAATTTGAAGTTTGAATTCTGAGGGCCACCTTCCTAGAGAAAACTACTGAAAAGATGCTAACATCATTGAACTGGATGAGAAGGGTTTATTAATTGATTCTTACCGCAGATTGAAGATTTCACTATTTGCTCCCCAGCTCAAAAGAAGCTCAGCACAATCCATACTCTCATTCTTCACGGCAAAAAACAGTGGGGTTTCTTTAATTTCCGTCTTATACTGGATACCATCTGGGTCTTCCAGTAGAAGGACCTGTCAATCAGCTCAAAAGTAGTAAATTACAAATTCCAGGAAAACTTAAATCTTCTCATGTATTTTTGGCAGCCAAGAGGAAGTAGATGCATTAAGAAAATTGGAGAAGTATGCTGAAGAGAAAACATACAGTACCTGAAGTGCCTCTGAATTACCATTACCAGCAGCAATATGAAATGCAGTTAACCCTAATTTATTCCTATGGTTCACTTGGGCACCATGCTTAAGTAGAAGCCATAAAATTCTGGGAATGAGAAGGCAATCAAAATTTATTAAGGTATTAACTCTGTCCGTGTGTGTGTGTGTGTGTGAGTAAGAGAGAGAGAGAGAGAGAGAGACACAGAGAGAGAGAGAGAGAGAAAGAGAGAGAGAGAGATACTTCATCTGCTGTGGACATGATGATCTTGACAATTTAAGGTTCCAATGAAGAGCAGAATATCCTTCTGCATCAGCATCATTTACATCTATATTTGTCTTCAGAAGCAGCTGAATGACGGCTTCATCTCCCACCTATCCATATTTCATAACGTTTCTGGTCACATCACATATCACAATATAATCCTAACACTAAATTGGTATGAAGTATAATATATATATGGTCCTTGCTCACTCCATAGTTGAAAAACATAAGACTTGCAGCCTCTTCAATTAATTAGCAATTTTTTTTCCATGCATTCTGACATACTTCTTCTGGATTGTATTTGAAGTTACAAACTTACAACTATATATGGATTAATTACTTTGCATGCAGGAATGAGACATGTGCGTCACATGTTTGTTTTTTAATTTTTAGAATCAATTAATTAAATGAGGAAAGAAAAACAATGGAACAAAAAGAAAACACCAAGAGCACAACACGCCAGAAAAAGAAGTCACAGGCAAACAGACCCAAAGCCCAAACAAAACAGATAATATCATAGACCCCAACCACTAATATATACCAATCCGAAAACAGTATTAGAAGAGAACAAAGACTAAATAATAATTAAGTGTTCAAGTTGTCCCAGTTGGATGCCTACGCTTCATTTGACTGGAACATCATAATCTGAAAAGAATGTTTGGTGGGGTCATCAATTCACTAATTCATTGCGAGTCCCAAGGTAGATGTGTTCATTGATTTACCCAAAAAAAACAAAAGATGTGTTCGATCATTGCATTTTACCTTTTTATTTTTTTGGTCAGAAGTTCATTGCATTTTATCTATCAATTAGATCATTTCTTTTCTAATTAAAAATAAATAAATAAAAAGAGAATTTCTGCTTCTTTTATAATAAGCGAAGAGAACTCTAGGCTTACCTGGGCTGCACGGATGAGTGGTGACACCACCTTCTTGTCCGTACGATCGGTTTGGGCAACAGCTCCGAATAGCTGCAGCAACTCTATCTCGCGAAGCAAAAGGTTCCTTTTCTCGGAGTTTTCGTTCTCCTCGGTCGCAGTAGAGGCGCATTTGGCCGACGGCGTCGTTGCATGGGCCAGGGACAAAGCTTCCCGTATAACGCATTCGTATATGGTCACCTTCTGTTTGGAACCCGAATCGTTATCACGCAGCTCCAAGACTGACTCGTTCACCTTCTCGGCGGCCACAATGAGCAGAGCAGCTAAAGCAAATATACGCCCTCTAACGGCGTTTGAATAAGCTACCTCCGCTATTTCCTTTGTTTTCTCACTTAGAAGTTTGACTGTGGTCAAATCCTGCGATATATGGAAATTAATCAGTTTTCTTTTTTCTTGCAAAGAGAGTTAATCAGCGTTGTTTTACGCTGTAAATGTTGTGATATAGCGGAAGAAAAATACAAGCAAAACGGGTTTTCAAAGTTGTCAGCTTTTTCATAATTTTCTTTTCTTTCATTTATTTAGCTTTCTAGGTTACCAAACAGCCTTAAAAAATCACTTGCTTATTCAAGCAAAGAACCTTTTCACTGATAAGGACGACCAAGTCCTCAATGGAGTAATCATCTGGATTCCAAATCACATCCATCCTGAAATCACAAGGCGATCGAATTATAATTAGGTCTTTCAGCATTTGAAAATTAAGAGAAAAATAATTCGGTCGAGAAAATCAAAAAATTTAATGTAAGGAAAAGAAAAAAAAGGAGGTTCAATTATTATAAAATAGTGAAAAGCAAACTGCAAAGAAAAAGCAAATTTTCTAAATGAAGCAATTGCTGCAGAGGTGTTTCTGGGGAAGGGGTCACCTTTTACTATTTACGTATCACAGCGAAAACGACGTCCTTTTTGGACGTTTTTGATTGGTTTACCTTGTGCTAGAAAGCGACACCTCCAGAGCTAGCTGTGCCTGGCCGTCTCTGCTCCTCAGGTCCGTACGAGCGTGTTTCTTGAGCAAAACCTCGACGCACTTCGCGGCGTGAGCCCCGGCCGCAGTGTGCAGAGCCGATTTCCCCGACTCGTCCAAACAGTTCACCAACGGCACCGTTCCGAGCTCTCCACCGAGCAATGCGGAGGCGCAGTCCGCCGAGTCGAAGTTGCAGCAGAGGTGGAGGAGCTTCGAGACTGTGCTTCGGTCTAGCGGCTCCGAGCTGGTCTCCACGAGCCGTTTCGCGTGGCTTACGAGCTCAGCCTTACTGTCTAGGTAAATGGACTTGATTAAGCACGTTTCAGCTTCAACCAGGTCCAATATTTCACTCTTCGCGTTCCGGCGATCGTCGTCGACATTCATAGCGAAGTTTTCGAGGGTATACGAAAAATAGGAACATTTTGGAAGCGATTTGAGGAGCTCCGTGGCTCCGAATCTTTGTGCTTCCTGCGATTAATTAATATTTTCAGTACGTTTTCAAGTGAAAGTGAAAACTAACTCAAATATATTCAAGTTTTAAGAACGGCTCGCACCAGATCCATCTGAAATCCCTAATTTCAGCTCGAAATCAACCTCAGGACTCGGCGAACAATGTACCTCACATTTTCAGAGTAGCCAAACAGCGCTGCATATACAAGCTTTGAGCGGCCAAAGAAACCCTAACTTTACAGTTTCAGTGAAAGATTCTTCTGGTTTTTTCACTCTACTGAGAGCAACGGAGTGTAACAAAATGGGAGGGAAGCTCAGTGGCAGACGTATTTATAGAGGCGGACTTAAAGACGGTTAATTAAACTTGATTCCTTTTACTTATGCATAATAAATAAACAAAAAACTTGATCGGTTTTTCTTTTTGTCTCTTGTTATTTATTGCTAGATTCATAGGGCCAAAGGCCCGAAACATAAGGGTAATTATTTAACCAAAAAAAAAAACATAAGGGTAATTATTTTACAAAAAAACAAAGAACCCCGATATTTGCTTTCAAAACTTTACAATTATTTTTTTCCTATTTTACCCCTGTAGACCGTAATTGTTAAAAAGAGGAAAGACAAAACCGACACAACCCCACCCGTGTTGACCCGACACACCACCGTCCCTTTTTTCTGTACAGTTAAGGCTTTAAGGGATAAAATTGGAAAAACCTTGAAATAAAATTTTGTAGAGTTTTGAAAGCAAAAACATTGCGGTTCTTTTAAAGTTTCCCAAAACAAAAATCCTACGAGCAGGCCCAAACCGGAGGCCTTCCTCTTTCTCTTCGCCACTCGAGCCCAATAGTGCCGGGTCCACTTAGAGCGAGGGCCCCACACAAACCCACTCACCCCTTCTCCCTCGTATAAATACGCGCGCGATAGGCTCGCATCAACAGCAGTTTTCACTTCGAAACCTCGAAAGCCGATCTTCTCTGTCATTGAATTTATATATATATAATTACTGTTAACCCAAGAACATATATATATATATATATACACAATTTTTGTAAAATCCTCGCTGAGTTTTCGGAGAGTAATTAGGGTTTCCTTTCCCGGAAAACTAGGTTCGTTTCCCAAATGGTGGCGGACAAGGGGAAGAAGGCGAAGGCCACTGAGAGAGGTTCGGAGGACGAAACTGATCACATTGATAGAGACCTCGTGGTTTCCATCGAGAATTTGCAGGAGGTTCAAGAAGACCTCGAGAAGGTTCTGTAACCTCCCTTTCTCTCTCTCTGTTTCGCATATATGTCTGTATGTACAATGTATATGCCTAGGTGTTTGTATATCACTATTGTTTTTTTCAGTCTCGGTTCGTTCTGAAATTTGATATGGCTGGGTTTTTGGGATTAGAGTTTTCGTCTTTTTTTTTTTTTTCTGTATTTGAGAAAAAGTAATTTAATGCAGTATCATATACATATTTAGCTTATCTAATAAAGATTTTGGAACTTGGGTTTTTCAAGGTTTGGGAATTAAGAGGAGGACCATCTTTATTCATTTGAGAATCTATTTATGATATTTGGGTTAGTTGTGACAACTTATTCTTTCTTTTCAATTTTTGTAAAAGGAAAAATTACTCATAAGATTGAGTGTCTTATTTCCTTTTTCTTCAGCTTTGTTTGAATAAATTTATATAGCTGGGTATTTTTGGACTATTAGCATATGTACTTTGCAGAAAAATGAAGTTGGTAACGCTATAAGGTAATTTTTGATAAAAGGTTATGACAGAACGTTAATGGGAGAATTCAAATATTATTGGAATAGGATGTCCAAATATGCCCCTAAATATTAAGTTTATGTTATTATTCATTTTTCTGTGCTTATTTTAAAATAGTTTTGTTCATTGGATACAACTTGAGATTTATTATTGGTATATAGTTCTTATGAAGTTTGAAATTGTACTGGCGCACAACAGGTTAATGAAGAAGCGTGTGACAAAGTGCTAGAAGTTGAGCAGAAATATAATGAGATACGCAGGCCCGTCTATATGAAACGGAATGAGATAATAAAAACCATTCCTGACGTCTGGCTAACTGCTGTTAGTTATCCATCTCTTTTTCAAATCATCTTCAATCTTTTTTTTGACATGTTTAATGGTTGATTGAGAATTTGTGCATGTATATAACTTTTGCTTTATTGCTTCACGCAGTTCTTGAGCCATCCTGCACTTTGTGATCTTTTGAACGCAGAAGACCAGAAGGTTTGACAAATAATTCGATGATGACCCAAATTTTGTGTTAGTTCTGTCAGATGTCTGGAATTGAATGGTTGTGAATTTACTATTTCTTTTCTTTTCTTCCATAGATTTTCAAGTATTTAAATTTTCTTGATGTGGAGGACTTTAAAGATTTCAAGTCTGGGTATTCTATCACATTTGTAAGCTTCTTCTTCTTCTTCTTCTTCTTTTCTTGTTTAGTTGACCTTAGTCATTCACATAATATTATTTGTCCTCTTCTCATGCTGGTTGTTTTATTTGTCTTTTTGGATTTTTTTCTTATATATTCTGCCATTTTGCTCTAATAGTGTTTGAATTCCTCTATTTCAGAATTTTAACGACAATCCTTATTTTAAAGATACAAAGCTGACTAAAACCTTCACATTCTTTGATGACGGGACAACTAAAATTACTGGTACAACCATCAAATGGAAGGAAGGCATGGTATTCACAATACTCTTGCACCTTTGGTCCTTGTCAGCTTTTTTTTTTCTCCTTGTTTATCTTTTTTCTCTTTTCATAAAATTTACTGAATTGTAAATCATGAAGGGTGTTGCAAATGGAGTTAATCAGGAGAAAAAAGGAAACAAACGACCACCTGCCGAGGAGAGGTTCTATTCTTTTCATCTTGTGTGCCTATTTGTTTCTAATTTTTTTCAAGTTGGCTGGGGTTGAAGGGTTATGAGCTATTAAAATCTTTTGTTTCTTGGCATAAAGTGTGAGTCTATCAGTTTTTGTACAACTGAACCAGAAATAAAAGAATGTAGACTCTGTTCACATTTTTGCTACATAAGAGATAAGACTATGAAATCCATATAGTTTCAAGCTTTCTTTTTCCATGTATATATTAAGTAACCAGTGTGTGTGATTGATCCATTAAGTTTGTTTTTAACAAAAATGTTTGAACTGATTTCCTTATTCTTGTTTGTTTACGTTATATTGTTGTAGTTCATGCTCTTTGACTCACCTATCAGTAATTTGATAATTGCAGTTTCTTCAGTTGGTTTAGTGAAACTGAACAGAAAGATATAGCTGAGATTCAGGATGAGGTAACTTCTGTTTTTGTCTATATCTATTCACTGAGGTATGGTTGCATGTATATATACATGCTAATTTTGCATAAGTAAAATGCTTCCTTCTAAAACGAAAGTAAAGAAAATCAATCAGTGATCTCAAAAGTAATCAATAGTATTATTATGCCCTATCTGTGGTTTTTAGTTCTAGTCCTTTAAGATTTAACTGTAGTCAATTCTACTGGGTTTCAATTGAAGTTATATGAATCAGCTTTCATTTTCTTCTTACTTTTTTTTTCTGCATCTTTTTTTATCTGTGAAATTGCAGGTGGCAGAGATGATTAAGGATGACTTATGGACCAATCCTCTAAAGTATTTCAATAATGTAATCTTCTTATCATGTCTCTGTGTGTTTTAAAGTACCTTTGAACTGCTTTTTCTTTTTTTATTTAAATGTAGACTTCGGAAATGTTTCTAGATTTTTTATTAAGGCTTTTGGGACAAATGGGATGGCATCTTGTCTCCATGTCATTAGTATGGGTTGGAGGGTGAGGTCTTAATGTCTTATGTCCAAGATTTATTGGGAACGTGAGCCTATTTACCAAGAACAAAAATAAGCATGAAGATTTTGAGATTTAAAGTTTCCCTTTACAATCTAACCTTGGCAGGCAATGGGTAACTTTTGAATTTGTTGTTTCAGGAGGCTGATGAAGAGGATTCTGAAGGTGATGAAGATGATGATGAGGTAACATGGATGAAATTACATTACATATACATTCATTTTCTTCTTCTTTAACTCTTATTAAAAAAAAAATATTCTTTTTTTCTAACATATGTTGTAATTGGACCAGTTAGTGCTGCAAATGTTGTAAAGATTTGTGATGCTCTCACTTTTTTTTTCAGACGCACACCCGTGCACATTTATATGTTGTATTCTATTGTGGTAAAAGTTGCACGGTGAAGATAGTCTTGAGCTGTACACAATTGCTCATCTCTACATAATAGAGTTAATGGTCTTTCACAACATAGTGGCATGCAACATGTTACGAAACCAAATGTTGTGTATGTTGTGCTTTTTGATTTACTTCACAGTTCTTGATTGCAACCAACTAATCCCATAACCTGAATTTAGTTCTGCTTTTTCAGTTGAAATTATTTATGTGTGTTTAAATCTAGGCCGAGTTGACCTCCTTGAATAATTCCAATTGATTTTAATGACTGTCCTGACAAGTTCTGATATGCATGCACAGGAGAATGGTGAGGATGATGACGGAGAAGATGAATAGTGGCGAAGACACGGAGGAAGAGATGGGGTCTACCAACCTCTATAGTTTTTTTTTTTTTTTAGTCGATAAGGAAGTTGATAAATATAGTACAAAGTTTGCTAAATTTGTTTTGATCTCGGATTGATCATTTTGAGTTCTTGTCTCTTTCATCCATTTTTTTTTATTAAAAAAAAATCTCTTTTACCCATCTTTATTGTAAATGATCACTTTATCCATTGAAAAATGTATATGGATTTTGTAAAAATGACATATATTTCATAAAATCCACGGTCTCCTTAATTTCAGCGGACCCAATCTTTCAGTTTTACAAGCAAATTAACAAATCACGTTTCAATAATGATATCAATGAACATTATTTCTATAAAAAATATATATAATATATATATATATATATATTATAAAAA
>QANT01001712.1:0-16047 GCA_003254885.1 Purshia tridentata | reverse complement strand
TGGTTATAGTCATATTCTTAAATTTTGAAATTTTCAGCAAAATTTCGGTTATATTTTCTCAAATTTTTACCTAAATTTTGGTGACAACTCCGCAAAATTTTTCCCTTTGTTCAAACTTTTCTCTTAAAAAAATGTATCTCTCTTAGTCTCAAATTTTCCATCGCCAAAACAATTTTACACAAAGTAATACTATAGTTCTTTTTCATTTTGGTCATTTGATTTAATTTTTCTTCTCTTTAAATAATAATAATTATTATTATTATTTAATTCATAAAATAATGATATTTTTATATTTATTATCTTTTGTACTATTGCCACGCATTGTGAGAATATTTAATTTTATCTTTTTAACTTCAAATAAGGTTTGTTATTGTTCATCTCATTAGTTTAATGTTATTATTGTTCATCATGCATGCATAGCCCTACTCTTATATTAAAGTATATATATGCACATATATATACATATATTCTATTTAATGTCATTTTGATACATATATTAAAGTATATATATACTTAATGTACACCTCTACAAGCTCCAAATATACTAAGGCTTTATAGAGATGTATTCAATCAAATTTAAGAAATTAGTGAGTAATTTCTAAGTAACATATGTGTTTGACAACACGCATAATATTTATTCATTCAATTTCATATTAAACCCACAATGTAATTAAGTTTCTTCAAAAAATTATAAATTAGTAGTTAATTGATTAAATAAACTTCTTTTAAAGTTTTATTCAAAATTTTTAAATTTTTCTTGCAATTTTCACTATTTTTTCTAATTTTTATATTTTTGAACTACTGAAATTTCCGTCAAAATAAAGACCTTGGTTATAGTGATAAATTTGGGCCAAAAAGGTCTAGAAAATGCTTGAGGATTGGACCCAACCAAAGGACCGGCCCTAACCAAAGAAGTGGTGCTGAGCCCGACCCAATCAATCGGCGATCTCGGGTCTGTCCACAGACAACCGGGTCGGGTAAAAAACCCAACAGACTGGTCTGTTCACGGGCATGAGGCTGACTTGCCAGTCCGAGTTCATGACCTTCGGGTTCGAAACGCTGCTCTGGTTACTTGCTAGCTTCCCTCTACTGCTAGCGTTTGAAGCTCTCGGTCTGAAGAAGTGTAATTTCTCATACAAATAAAGAAAGAGGGAGATGAAGGCTTTGAGTTGGTGGCTAATGCTGGTGGGTTCACTCCGCCTGGTCTCACTCTGGTTCGGGTTCTTCGACATTTGGGCTCTCCGTCTCGCCGTTTTCTCCAAATCCCCAAGTACACTCCTCCCCTCCTCATTTTCTGCTTCTCATTTCGTTTTCTGTTTCCACTTTTACTCAATTTTGAATTAACTTTCTTCATTTTGATAGACCCTTTTGGTTACTGAGAAAAAAACTTGGATTTGCTTTTTGAAACATGGAAGAATGAGAGAAACTGAGAAACCCATTGTGATAATGTGGGAATTTTGATGGTGGTATATATATATATGGGACTTTTGTATTCTTAATCATGTAAGAAAGGCATGGAAGTTTGACCATATGATTCTATGGATTTGTCCATGTATAGATCCAAAAGAGCTGACTTTTTTTCCCATTTCATTCATAAGTAAATTCTGTTTAGCTGAAAATACATAACAGCCTGGTTTGGCTTTGTATGGGTGCTTAGATTATAGGAAACTTCAGATATGTTCAGTGCCTCAGATCACTAGCTTTGTGTTTGCTTTCACAAGTTACTGTTACTGTATTGGATGTGCATATTACACAAAAGTTTCGCTCTCATCTTGAGAAAAACCCAAAACTGGCAGTGTCTCTTTGATGAGTATGTTATCCTCCTAGGCATTTGCTTGCATAATATTGTAAACTTGTGCACATGAGCAGAATCAGAAACACCCAATAGATGTGGAACTTTGTACTTGAAATTTAGAACTTCGTTCTCTAAATCATGAGTTGTTTGTATAGATATGGCATACTTACCAGATATTGTTCATTGCTGAATCAACATATTTAACCTTTTTACTTTTAAGACCGTCACAATGTGTTTCTTAGGTCTTAGGATGTAGAATTAGTTTTTGTTTTTTGTTTCGACTTTTTTCTAATTTTCATGTTTTGCATTTGTGATTCTTATTCCTACAGTGACTGAAGTTCATGGAAGGACATTTGGTATCTGGACTCTTCTTACTTGCACACTCTGCTATCTTTGTGCTTTTAACCTTGAAAACAAGCCACTCTACCTTGCTACCTTCCTATCATTTATCTATGCACTTGTTCATTTCTTGACTGAATACCTAATATATCAAACAATGGCCATTTCAAATCTCTCCACTGTCGGCTTCTTTGCAGGTATCCATTCACCTAGCCTTATTTAATGGTCAATATTACTTTGCATCCTTCATTGTTCTGAATTGAAGTAATGTGCAACAAATTTTTTTTTCAATATTGAAGGAAGCTCTACTTTACAGTCTGTTCCATGTGATATGCTACATATTTCGATGCATATGAATGGGCTGTTGGCTTTTAAGCACTATGGTAAAAAAATAAATCATACTAATATTCAGGCTAAGTAGGGACTAAAGGCAAATTTGTAAATCTGATGATGCTTGTCAGAATATGAAAAAGAATTAGAGTATATATGCTCATGATCATGATGATGCCAGCTTCTTCTGAAGCAAAATTATTCAGATATGAAAATTTAGCTATAAGACTTGGAGGAAGCAAATATATTCTTCTTTAAACTGTTCACAAACCATTTACATGCTATAACATCTGATGACAAATGGTTTTTGGATTTCCTTGATATACTTAATTGATCCTTGTTTTATTGTCTTATTATGCTACCAACCACCTCTAAAATTTCCTTTCTACTGATATAGACATAGTGGTTTTTCTGATTGCTATATATCCGATTGTGAGCTGTATTACAATGCTGTGTTCGATGTAATAATTCCTTGGAGTAATAGAATTCTTTTGTGATTGTGATCAGGCACGTCGATTATTTGGATGCTATTGCAATGGAATGCACATCAAGCTCCTTCTGTGTTGAAGAAATCAGAATGAATTGTTTGATTACTGCCTCAGCTTTCTCCACATATATTGATTATGCCCTTTTTTTCATCATGCTTTGTTCTCTGTAACTGTAGTCCAAAATTTTACATCATGCTAGTGCACTGAAATTTGGCACATTGTAAAAGTCCGAACTCAAAACTATGTAGAATGCAACATTTTGAGTTACTGACATTCTTTAAATTAAGGAGAAAATTAGAGAAACAATTAGATTGTATTCAGATGGAATTTTTCACTTGCTGTAGTTGCCATCATATAACGCTATTATCATCCTGAATTCGTGCCATTATTAATTCAGAGGCAACTTTTCACCATCATAAAAGATTGCCTTAAAATTAGAGATGTTTTTGTGAGCTTGTGTTATGCCAAATTCAGTTCATTTAGGTTTCATCTAACTTGAAACAATAAAAATATAAAAAATCTGATTGGCCGAAATTCACTTCCTTGGTTTTTTTTTTTCGTGTATATATATATATTTTAANTTTTTTCGTGTGTATATATATATATATTTTAATAAGAATAATTTCCTGTTTCTTTGTTCGGCTTCAAGTACATATTAGCCATTAGCCTCTTGATATTCCCAGCTTCAATTTGTAAAAACAATTTACCACGATAACAAGCATTTGGATGCCACTCACATTACCACATTTATACCCGGTTTTATTTCATAGCGTTTTGAGTGAAACTACGTTTTATTTCATAACGACAAGGAGCAATAGAAAGAAGAATTCTTTGGCATTATGAAAGGCTAATAATAACACGTGAGAGAGTTGCTTAAATGATGAAACATTTTTCTTAAGCAATAATTAACAACAAAGCAACAACCATTCCATTAAACTCCGAAATGCACAACAAATCATTCATTTTTGTTTCTGGTTTCCAATTCAAATGACATCCAAATTTTCAACTGGATCATTAACCAATTCATTTCTTCTTATTGTGCTTCATTAAGCCTTGCAACAGAGATAGATGGGGGTTGATTTGGAAGTACACCACGACAATTAGGAAGAAATGGACTGAGAATGAATCCCAAGAGCTTACAATATAAACAAACACCGCATAAAAAGAATAAATGAAAAGAAGGATAAGGTTGCAAAAACAATCAGTATATAGTGGGAAGTTTAATTCAGTTTTATAGAATAAACCTGCTGATGATATAAACTAGCCTACATTTTACCTGCTATGTTGATTTTCTAGCCAAAGACTAAAATTCACAAACTCTTGACCTTACTGCTTTGCATACCAAACTAAAGGCAAGAATGAAAATTGAAAGTACCAGAACTCAAAGACCATAATCATCATTCGGCTGCAGCCTCTCCATTCTCGTCCCCCTCTGTTCTTATCTCTGGCAACGTATTTAGATCTGTGCGAGCCTCTTTCTCGTCTTGGGCAATATGGGAATCGGAAGAATCAATGGGGTCATGCTGAACTGCATCCTCTGTCCCATTTGTGGCTTCTGAAACTTCGTCTGTCCTGCCAGATTCACTTGTACCATTCGACTCTTCATTCTCAGCGGCACCAGTATTCTCCTTTATCGTTGAAGATCTGGAACCATCCTCTGCTTCAGCTGCTCCATCAGATCTTAAGGTCTTTTCTGATACATTATTAGAGGCCCCATCTTCATTCTCAATTTTGGTGGAAATTGTTGAATTAGAATCAGATTGATTGTTCTCAGAGGCTGTGTTATTAGTCTGCACCTCAAGCAAGGTTTGTATGGTCATGCCCTCTCCAGTAGTTGTACCATCCACTGTTGTATTTTGAGAGTCAGCTGACTTGAATACTGTCTCCGTTCCATTTTGCTGGTATGAAACAGTTGCTTGGTTTATTTCTGTTGAGTTATTGCTTGCTTCTGTACTCACTACTGTTGAGTTATTGTTAGCTGTGGCACTCACTATGGTTGTGTTGTTGCCTGCTTCTGGTAGATCATTAGATTGCGTATCCTGTCTTGCATTAAAACCTGAGTTCTCCACAGGATTGGACGAATTATCATTAACTTTCTCTTCATTTTCAGCCACAAGTAAAGAAGAGCCATTTTCAGCCATTCCTTCTTCCACCATTCTTAAATCGTTTTGGTTTCCAACAGTCTCATTAGATTTTAGCTCCTTTTCTAGAGTACTTGTTTCTGAGTTCTCATTTGAGTTTTCCGAACTTACTTTCTCAGTTTCAGTGCTTATAACTTGGGTATCATGGGTAACTGCACTAGAAGCATCATCGCCATTGTAATTTTCCTCCCGTGCCTCATGAACATTCTTATCACCTCCATCATTATCTTGATCATCCAATGACTTTTCACTTTCTGCTTGATCCTCTTTCTCTGCACCCTCATTCCCATCACCATCCTTCTCATCAACCTCATCTTCTCGTTCCTTCTCTTCATCTACAAATTCCTCGTCGCGATCAGCTTCGCCAACCTTTTTCTCTTGTTCCCTTTCATCTATCTCATCGTCTCCGCCTCCTCTAGCCTCATCTTCTGTCTCTTCATTCTTGTTTTCTTCCTCCTCTTGCTCTTCTATTTCATGCTTCGGATCCTCTTCTTCATGCTCTTCCACTTCATGTTTCTCTTCTTCCTCCCCTGCTATTTCTTCTTCCTCCTCTTCCTCATGTTTCTCATTTTTAGTGACTTCCTTTTGAGGAAGGACTTTCCTCCCAAGTTTCGGAAGCTCATCATCACTCAGGACTCTGATTGAGCTTTTCGTATCTTTCTCATCAAAAGCCTTCTTCTTATCATGGGAATGCTTGACCTGATAGATTAACCAAAAGCAAACCCCAAGCAGCAGACAAATCTGTAGAAAATGCTTCACTCTGATTCCTTTGGCTCTGGGGTTCCTAGTTGGTGATCGCTTCAACATTATGAACTTCCCCTAGTACCCTACCCCTATCTTGACTTCTCCCTATGCACATTTCAAAGTGTCAGATACCTGCCTAATTCCAAAAGTAAATCTAATAAACTAATAAAAGACTACTCAACCTTTTAAATCAATCAAATCATTTGTCTAGACTACAAATAAAATTTATTTTTACACAAATTTATAAGACTGGATTTTAAATCTTTAGCAGCAACCACTGTCAAAACGTATACCAAATATGCCCAAATTAATCTCACTTTTGATTAACATGCATAGAGAAACCATTTGAGCATACGAGAGTAACAGAGTCAGAAATTCATCTAATTTTCCACATACTTGGACACAAAACACTGCTTAAACATAAATACACTAATTTCAGAAGAGAATAAGAAAGAAATTCAGGATCCGAAAAAACGCATTTTCTTCATCATACAAAAAAGCTACAATCTTTAAAAAAAATTAAAAAAAATCCACTGCCAGAAACTTGGTGGAAAATGAAGAACAATAGAGAATTTCCCATAAAAATCCTAACTGGATAAAGAAATGAAGACACAAGCAAACCCTAGAACACCCCCGGAAGCAAAACAAATATTCAATCAGAAAAAAGAAAAAAAAAGAAAAGAGTGTAACCCACAAAACTTAAACCCAAAAATCCCATCTTTATTCATCCACAAGCAAAACCCATATTCCAAAATAATAAATTGTGAGCATCAAAATACTCTGCAACACTCACAGACACAGTGAGGTATATAGTTAAAAAGAAATAGAAAATGATGCATTATAGAAAATAGGAAATTAGTGCTGAGTGATTGAACAAAACCCTTGCTGAATAGGGGAAGAAGGAGGTACCTGAGAAGCAAGGAGCAGGAGTCAAAGCGTGGAGTTGGAAAGTGAAAGGAAGGGTTGTGGATGTCAAAGCACTTCTCTCTGTGACAGACTGAGAGAGAGAGAGAGAGAGAGAGTGTGTGTGTGTGTCCGTGTTTACCTATACTTCAGTGGAGTTTTAATGACCGGATCCAATACAAAAGAAGCTGACAACTAAAGGGAAGAAGGACTAGTAACTAATAAAACAGTAATTTTTTTATGGTGGTAAGGTAAAATAGTAATTATCCATCTATGCTCTACCAAAAATTATTGAGTAATTTAATTAAATAATCGTTTTTAATATTCCATACACTTTTTTAACCCCTAGATTTTAGGTTTTTATAACTCTTTTCATATTTTAGGCCAAAATATTTCTATTTGCTACATTTCACCCGCTGTCTATCAAAAAGTCTACAATATATGTTTACCAAAAAGTCTACTCCATGTAGTGACCACAAATTTCACTTTATGACTACCATCTTATTCGTGTCTACCGACCACAAATTCTACCTTCTAATAATCATTTTTATTTTATTTTATGATAACATAGTGTGACATGCTGTTACATTGTAGCAAAAATTCATAATATGAATTAGATTGGACGAGCAAGTTGTAGAGAAGTTACTTGAGTTTGGGGTCATGGTGATATTAATATATTTGCAAAAGTCATATTGAAGAAGAGTCTAGCTTATTGATAAAAGGCCCAAAGATCATTCATGCTAGGATTTCCAAAACAAGAATCATGCACTAATTAACATGGAAGAAGATAATAGCAACCAACATGCCCACATGCACTCTCTATCATCATGATCCCAAATTTGGATGCCATACAATATGATGTATCAACCTAATCTTTCTGGCAACTCTTGTTTTTGCCATTTTAAATACCTGGAATACATTTGATCATCCTCCAACACAAAAAGCTTAACTCATATAGAACTAGGCCCCACAATATGGTAGGGCCCATGGTAATTTCTCTGAATTTAAGTTGTTGGAAAATCAAAGCATAAGCTGGCAATTGCCTCAGTAGCTCAGTCCAATGTTCTATCGTCTTGCACGCCCGTTCTGGTCACTAAAATACGCGGCCCAAATCATGAGACATTTTCAGCTCGGACCATGTGGATGTGGTGGTTACGAATTCATTTAAATGATAAACTTAATATATTGTCTTAATAATTTATATATAAATATTTATGATTGTATATGTTTTATAATATAATTTTGAGTATTCATAATATCACGTTGATGCAGCACGCGATTGATATTATTATCACACATAATAATTTTTTTCAATTCATTTATTTACATTAGGAGCACAATATATAAAATTTCAAACTTTTTCATTCTTTACTAAATGATATTTGATTTAGATGTCCCAACTCTAACATGGCACCCACAAGTAATTCATCCACAAATCTTTGCATTCAATTTAATCTTTCGTCATTATGTCTTTTAATATAATTGATCCATGTATTTAAGAGCCATCCACTAAATTAGTAATGCCTCTCTTCAAACTTCAAAGCATAGTAAAATTTGACTTTGAACCCCACAATGTGGGCGTGAGACTTCCATGGGGCGTGCCCCAATGGGGCACCTCTCACAAAGAAGTGAGCCCTACAATATATGGGGCCTACCTCTTTGTGAGAGGTGCCCCATTGGGGCATGCCCCATGGAAGCCCCTCTTCACAATGTGGTGGTGGTGGTGATGGTGATGGTGATGGTGATGACTAGTACGGCAAAAATGATAGAGAAGGCTCATAGTAATAGCCATAGCTACAAAATAGGTCCCTAGAAGTAAACTAGTAGTTGGTAAGTGACCCTATATATAGTATGCATACTTTTGTTTGTTTAGGATCTCTTTTTGCAAAAAATTTTCAATTGGGGTTGAATTGAATGGGATACAGCTAGCTTCTGATGTCTTTGTACAAAATGCAGAGGAGCAATTTTGATCTTGGCTGTTGGTGTCCAACATTACATGACAGTAAGACACTGCGGCTTCATAACTTGAGAAAAAAGACAAATGCAGAGTAGCTGTTTTCGGTTAAATGCTGCAACAAGCAACATTAATGTTCATTATGTTCTCTTCTTTAGACTTTAATTAGCTAAAGAATGATGATATATACTTACAATCTGCACAACCGACCTTCTCAATTTGCACAACAATACAATACTTGCAGTCCCGGCACAACTTTACACAACCCACTTATGATATTGTCAAATCCAGTTAGCCCTTGAGCTATTTCAAATTACCATGCTTGCAGAATTAGCTACAAATTGTGATTGGTTTGTTGTGGAGTTGGTGGGTATATATATACATATATAGATATAGGATTATATTCTCTGAGTCATATCTGTCATCTCAAATTTATGAGTGAACATTTGAAATCTACACCAATGTCATCTCATTTGTAAGTGTGTCATTTCAGCCTAAATGACTAAACTTTGTGGCAAGCATGAGTCGCATGACACATCCCTCACATCCCACTCCCCCAAATGGTTCAAAATATATCTTGCATTAAAAATATTAAGCAAAAAAGTCTTTGAATAAAACCTTTAAAATTTTGAATGCCTGAGGTGCCAAGTGCCATGGTGGGCATTGATGTACACATGTCATGATCTGAGAACCACTCCGTGATTTGATATTGACACATATATGAAAGAGTTGACTTGGGTCGCATGTGTAAGAGAAAATGCTTAAACAAAGTCAGTTTTGTGTGTTTCTCTATTTGCTGTCCAAAGCGAATTGGAAGAGAACATTTCCAACATCTACCAAATTACATCAAATCACACTCTGGCTCTAGTAGATTAATAATTGAATTAGTTGTAATGATTTGAAGTTGGATTAACGCCACAGTCAACTTTTTCAAATCTGCTTTTCCTTTTTTTCTTTTGTGGTCTCTCTCTGCACTACTAAGACTAATAATAATGAATGAATGCGCTACTTGTCAAAGTAATTGCTTCACAAGCTTGATGAAAATAGTAAGTAATTGTTCTTTTGTTAGTCTGTGAGTCTGTGAATCTAACAGAAAAATTACCAATGAATTTTCTGCTATGCTTTTTATTGTTTGATTGAAGAAGAACTACCAATTCTGGCTTCCAAAGCAAATCAGAGATAGAAACTGTTTAGGAATATCTATATACATGTACATATAAGTATTTTGATAGGTTCTATTGTTACTTGGGCCTCTAGTAGATAAAAAATGGGTCTAAAAGAAACCCAACTCATGCACAACTCTACAAAAGGAGGGAAAGAATAACCTTAAAGACTTTATGGAGTATGAAAGGGATGCTTGAATAACTAAGTTACCTAGAAAGGAAAAAAGAAAATTTAGTTATCCTAGAAGGAACACAAAAAACTAGTCAGTTTTTCTCTCTTTCTTCAACTTTCTGACGGATAATAAACTCTTGTTCAGAAATTTAGCAAGTAGATTAAGTTGGGTGATCATAGTAGTACATTGCCTAACATAACTTGGTCAACTATTTCTAGCAAATGAAAATAAATTAACAATGTTTTCAGAGTTATAATCACATCCTAATGTGGACCTTAACAAACCCAAAAAAACTGCATAAGATGCTAACAACCAAGCATGCATTTCTTTGCTTCCCCCTAAAGATATTCCTTCTTGAACTAAAACCTTCCTTCCTTCTATTACACATTTTCTTTCTTCTTCTTTTTCAATTGAATGTTCTATTCACACTTTCGACCTTCCCTCCCATGCAATACATATATATATATATATATATAGCTTCTTCAACTTCTTGCTATCATATTCCTCCATACACCAAAATTAAAAGCCAGAAACCATGACTGCTTGTCACAGAACTGTGATCTTTATAGGGCTTCTAATTACTTTGATATCCATTCAAATTACGGATGGTTCGGTTGTTTCAACAGGGGACTTCAACAAGGATTTCTTTGTGACATGGTCTCCTAGCCACGTCAATACTTCAGCTGATGGCAGGACAAGAAGTTTGAAGCTGGACCAAGAATCTGGTATGATGAAAATTCATTTAAACAACCCTTTTTAGCTATATAACATCAAATATAACTCTGTTTTTCATTTTGCTAGGTGCTGGTTTTGCTTCGAATCAGATGTTTTTGTTTGGACAGATTGACATGCAAATTAAACTGGTACCAGGAAATTCAGCAGGCACAGTTGTGGCCTATTATGTAAGCAACCATTTTCTTCTAATGCATTTTTTGCTTATAGGGTAATATGATTGTCAACTTGGACCGTCCGTTTAAATGAGAAACCATATGATAAATAATTTAAATTGACAATCTGATACAACGTGAGAAAATTTTATGTGACTTATGTATACATCAATTGAAAATCAATGCAGCTGACGTCTGATCAACCTAACCGTGATGAGTTGGACTTTGAGTTTCTTGGCAATGTCATAGGCCAACCATATATCCTTCAAACAAATATTTTTGCTGATGGGTTTGACAACCGTGAAGAGAGGATCAATCTGTGGTTTGATCCAACAAAGGACTTCCATACCTATTCCATATTGTGGAACCTTCACCAAATTGTGTAAGCCGTCTTTCAAAATTTGGTATCTTAGAATATGACTCATAATATAATTGGGTCCTTCGGAAAGTGACCCTTTTCTTCCTTCAAAAATTTAAAAAATGACTCACTTTAAGGTTGAAAGGATTGAAATACCCAACTTAAGTTGAGATAAAGGGGTATTTTGGTCATTTCCACTCCAAAATAAGTCAGTATTCTAATTATCTGAAGAAAGGATCATTTTTCAAGATTCCCATCAAAATGCTAGTAGTACTGAATCTGAATATATATATATATATCTTGCTCTTACAGTAATTGTTTATGTGCAATATTGGTACATTTTTGGGTGTAGGTTCATGGTGGATTGGGTTCCCATAAGAGTGTATAGAAACCATGCAGACAAGGGTGTGGCATTTCCCAGGTGGCAACCAATGGGCATCAAAGTCAGCCTATGGAATGGTGAGACCTGGGCAACAAGAGGTGGCCGTGACAAAATTGATTGGTCAAAGAGCCCCTTCATAGCCTTATTCAGAAACCACAAGATTGATGCCTGTATTTGGGAGGGCAATGCAAGGTTTTGTAGGGCAGAGAGCCCTAAAAACTGGTGGAACAAGCAGAGGTTCAGCACCCTAACAAATACACAGAGAAGGTTGTTCAAATGGGTTAGACTTCACCACATGATTTATGACTATTGCCAAGATAAGAAGAGGTTCCAAGGCAACCTTCCAAAGGAGTGCTCTCTACCCAAGTACTGATAAAAAATAGATATATCATTCTATATACATTCCTTATTTTTTTTTTTTCTTCTTTGGCTAATTAATTATTTCTCAGTTAGTGACTATATAGAGGTTATACATGAGAGAGGGGGATTTAAAGCTCAATATATTGCATGAAGTATTCATATCTATCCTATGTCCTTATATTTTCAATAGAATACACCAAAATGTTTCTTTTACTTTTTGGTTTAAGGAATGGTTCTAGCTTTTCACCTCATTCTTTATTGGAAGAATCAAGTATATGATCATGTGGGTTTGAGAGAAATCTTCAAGATTCAATTTTCAACTCCATCCTAAAAGAGAAAGGATGCAATATGCATGAGACAGTAAACCTTAACATGAAAATTAATCCTCATTTTCCATTTAATAAAATTAAGCTTATAAGTCAAATGGTATAATAGTTCGTTTCTTTTGTATATAATTGGTGTCTATTGATTTTTATTTCATGGATTGCTGGGAGAGCAAGAGTTGGCGTGAAAACCTCACTATTCTGAGTTGTTGGTTTAATAGATGATTATAAATACAATGAATAAAAATACAATAATTATTATGAAGGATTAGATAGGACCATAAGGTTGTGTGCTGGACAAAAAGGGCTTATTGACAGTAAGAAAAAAAAAGGGCATATTGACGGTACGGGGAATGCTATGTGCCTTTTTCTTGTGCTTTTTTTTTTTGTTCATTTGACAATTTAATCTCACGATCAGAATCGTTCAATATCAAGATTATCAGTTATAGATTAACTTTGCAAAAAATTATCTAAATCAGAAATCGTTTAGTCATCTAACTGTTATCAAATAAATAGATGGTTTTGGTAACAGTCAAATCCACTGTTAGTTATTTGATAATAGTTAGATAATTAAATGATTTTTAATTTGGTTAATTTTTTGCAGAGTTAATCTATAAATGATGATCTTGATATTGAACGGTTCCGATCGTGAGATTAAATTGTCAAATAAACAAGAAAAGAGAGTAGGCACAAAGAGAAGACACAAAAAAAAGGCACGTAGCATTTTCCTTGATAGTAATTAAGGAAAAAAAAAACTACAAGATCTAAGGCTGTGGTTGTCCAGGGCCCACCTTGAATTGCAGCAGCAGGTGGGGTGCTCGACATTAATCTCACGGTTGACGCAAATGCTAAGAGTATTGAAACATGGATCCGGGCCTCTCAACAGTTTCTTATTCATCGCTATTAAACCTCTTTCTTCCAGAGGCCAAAACCCTAAACCCTTGAATCTCTCTACCTTCAGATAGAGAAAGATGGGAAATACAAGCAAAGACCTTCTGCATTTGGAACACAAGAAGCCCTCAACTTCACCCATAGGTCACTCTCTCTCTCTCTCTCTCTCTCTCTCTCTCTCTCTCTCTCTCTAGCTCTATGCCAAACTCAGTAACTCACTCTCTCTGTATGTGCTTGCAGAATCCGCATTACTTGTTTGTAAAAATGACTCAGTGGCTTCTCAAACGAAGAAAGCTCACCCTGATGGGAAGCCCATAGCTGCTGCTCCTGTTCCCAAAAGTCAAGGTACTTGATTTGCCTTGCCCCCCATTTAATTTGTTTTTATTTTATTTTATTGTTTTGCAATCCACAATGTTCCTTTCACTTTTATTTTTCTGATTGCAATCCACAATGTTCCTTTCACTTTTATTTTTCTGATTGAGAATATTTAAATTTTATTTTTTCAAACTTTCTAAGTTGTAGTGGGTTGATATTTGAAGGCTATTTGAATTTGACTCATCCATCTTGATATTGCACCAAAATTTTGTTTAGTATATAATCGATGCGATGATTCAACCAATTTGTTGAGATTATATTATTTGGGAATTATGCTTGAGATGAAGGATATGAAGTATTTCTTTGTATAGGTGTGCATAATCAGTATGGTGCTTTAGGTTGGCTTGAAACCTTTGTCCATGTTGATCCACCACAACCTGTTTATTACCCTGACCTTGAATTACTGAACAGATGTTCAACGATGGGTTTCCTTATTCACAAATATTTAATGTTGGATTAATGCTTCATCTACACGCTTGACGTTTATGATTGTCATTAGAGGACGTTAGATTTGGATTTTGGCATTGAGATTTCAAATGAGTGGCACACTACATAGGCTGATTTGTGAAATTTGGCTTAGCATATGGCCACAGGCTGGTGGAGAAATTTATGAGGCTGTTCTAAGATGGATCTTTTGAAATGTTTCTGCTTGTTCTTTTTTTTTTTTTTTTTTTTTTTTNAAATGTTTCTGCTTGTTTTTTTTTTTTTTTTTTTTTAAAGTTTGCAGTTTAGCATGTGCTTGAGATTCTTTAGTTGTCTCTGCTTCTGTTATAATTATTGTGTTGTTATGTTAAAATACCTTGGAAAATGTTGCTCAATTTCTTTGCTTAGCTGCAGTTTTGGGAAAAGTGAGGGACTTCTTAGGAGTCATTTCAGAAGCTAATGAAAGATTGCAGCTTGATGCAAAGGTTGGCTTATTGATCTTGCAATCAGAGCTAAATCTTGTGTTTTTCTTTTTGTAAAATCAAAATCAAAGCTATGTTGTTTATCCGAATTCCAACATCAATTTTAAATCATAACCTGTGTTTTCTCATTTACTAAATGTAGGATAATTCAGAAAACTATGATATTGAAGCGCTCACAGGAAATGAATCTCAAGTCATTGAAATGGTATACCTCTGTCTCTCTCTCCCACACACACAGATGTTAATGCCATTGGATTTATAATTGACTTCTGGACAGGATTTGATGCTGGGCATCGCTGATCTTCAAACTCCTGAGGCTGTGGCTGCTGCGGAATCTGCAGTTTCTGGTTATCAGCCGGTGATACCATTGGCTGTCAACAGTAGTGGAGAGGAATCAGAGGATAGCAGTGATGATGATAGTAGCACTGATGACGAAGACCAAGATGGTGATGACAATGAAGATGATGAAGGTGAGGATGACGAGAAGAAAACATTGTCTTCTGTGAAACTCAAAACACCCAATTCCGACAAACATAATTCTTTGAGAGAAGATGTTGGTAACAATCGGTCCAAAAAGCGGGCAAAAATTGTCGAGCTTCCATGAAAGTCTTGTGATAACTAGTTCTAGAATCAGAATGTTTCAGGAACGATCAATCTATTGTAACAGTTCATGGCAAAAAAAATCTATTGCAACAGTTGGGCGAGTCTAAAGACACTTCCATACAGTGAGAAGGGCATATGGTATGGTAAATGATTTTGTGGTAGCTGTAGAATATATTAAGTTGTACGAAAAGGTTACATTATTTTGTATCTGTTGTATAATTGCAGTGTCAAGTCTAGGTGCATTTTATAGTTGAAAAAAAATAAAAATAAAAATCAGTCTTGTTGCCTGTTCTATCATGAACGTACGGCTGTGATTAGGTCCACGGTTCATTAGTTTGTTATTGCAAATTAGGGGAAAATTTTGTGTGGTTTTTGAAAAGAGACCTATGGGGTTTGTTGATAAGCCCCGAATGCAAAATTAAAACAGCCCAAACAAATGGGCCGGGCGAAAAAACTAATTTGTGGCCTAATCTGAAAGATAAGGCTTTAGGTCAGTAGCCCAACTAAAATAACATTAGAAGGACTTATCTTACGGATATTTTGTTTTCTTCTTTTGGGTCAACTTAAATACTTTGTATGAACCACATGCATTTAGTAATCATAGTGACGATCCACATCTATCCAATTCATATTCTAATACTTCATAGTCATGTATTAAAAAAAAAAAAAAAACAACTGCCAGCCATAAACTGATAAACATAACTACATGTAAAACCATAACCATTATAATTTAGAAAATCTGTTGTTTGGAAGTTAATTGCCAGTATTCCTTGAAACACTTGGGCTTAAAACGAAGCTAATTAATTAAACATAAGTGTCACTTGGTGACTTAAAGCAAAGAGTCCCCCTTCTCTTATTTTATCAAACGAGATACATTATTATTTATATATATTTATATCAGTCCCCTTCTAATGAGGGATCCCTCATTTAGTG